>SJYC01101944.1:0-11241 GCA_006408675.1 Madoqua kirkii
GATGCTGAAGCTGAAACTTCGATACTTTGGCCACCTCACGCGAAGAGCTGACACATTGGAAAAGATTCTGATGCTGGGAGGGATTAGGTGCAGGAGGAAAAGGGGATGACAGAAGATGAGATGGCTGGATGGCATCACCAATTCGATGGATGTGAGTTTGGGTAAACTCTGGGAGCTGGTGATGGACAGGGAGGCGTGGCGTGCACCGATTCAGGGGGTTGCAAAGAGTCGGACACGACTGAGTTACTGAACTGAAGTAAAAAAATCTATGGAATAGGAATGAGAATTCATAAATAAACCCTTACATTTACAGTCAAGTGATTTTTTGGACAAAGGTGCCAAGACAACACAATTGGAGAAAGAAGAGTTCTTTCAAAAAATTATCATTGTATCTCAAATGGCTATCTATGTAGAAAATAATAAATTGGAGTGTCTATCTCCTTATTGGTTTCTAGAATTTAAGTAAGTAAAGTAAGAAGAAGAGAGGGGGACACCTGTGTGGCTAAAGGAAAAAAAAGGTAAAATGAAAAACCATTTGGTGTTTACATATTGATTGTTAAGCAGTCAGTTTCCCGGTTGTGATCTTGTACCATTGTTTTCTAAGTTTTTACCACTGTGGGACATGGGTTAAGTGTACATGGAATATTTTGTACTGTTTCTATAATAGTATAAAAACTGACGATTATCTATGTCAAAATCAAGTTTCAATTTAAAAACAAGCTTGAGTGTTAATGAGAAAAGAAGTAGCAGAAGAAATGCTTTGCAACATAGAATAGGTGGAATTTGGTTGCAGGAAAGAAACAGAGAAAAGGTGTCACTGTCATTTATTTTTGGTAAGGTGATGGTAACTCTGTAACATTCAAAACATTAATACAATAATTATTATCTACTTTATTCAGTGTTTGGAATCCTACCTTATGACCTCTGTATTTTATGGTGTGTTATTTTTTAAAACTAACAAGTTTCTTGTGCAGCTTAAAAGGTCAATGTTTATTTTGCCCAATTTCAAAGCACTCTGCATTTATAAGACTATTTTGCAACAGTAATTGGTATTCATTGCAATGACTGGAAAATCCATTAGAATCTGATTAAAAAAATAGTGGATAAATAAGTTACGATACATTGATTTAAAAAAGATATTAAGAAGAGGTGGAAAAAAATACACAGATGAACTATACAAAAAAAGACCTTAACGACTCAGATAACCATGATGGTGTGATCACTCACCTAGAGTCAGATATTCTGGAAGGTGAAGTCAAGTGAGCCTTAGGAAGCATCTCTACAAACAAAGCTAGTGGAGGTGATGGAATTCCAGTTGAGCTATTTCAAATCCTGAAAGATGATGCTGTGAAAGTGCTGCACTCAATATGCCAGCGAATTTGGAAAACTCAGCAGTGGCCAAAGGACTGGAAAAGGTCAGCTTTCATTCCAATCTCAAAGAAAGGCAATGCCAAAGAATGTTTAAACTACTGTGCAGTTGCTCTCATCTCACACACTAGCAAAGTGATGCTCAAAATTCTCCAAGCCAGGCTTCAATAATACGTGAACCAAGAACTTGCAGATGTTCAAGTTGGATTCAGAAAGGGCAGAGGAATCAGAGATCAAATTGCCAACATCTGTTGGATCATACAAAAAGCAAGAGAATTCAAAAAAACATCTGCTGTATCAACTATACCAAAGCCTTTAACTGTGTGGATGACAACAAACTGGAAAATGCTGAAAGAGACGTGAATACTAGACCACCTTACCTGCCTCTTGAGAAATGTGTATGCAGGTCAAGAAGTAACAGAACTGGACATGGAACAACCACTGGACTGGTTGCAAATTGGAAAAGAAGTACATCAAGGCTGTGTATTGTCACCCTGCTTATTTAACTTACATGAAGAGTACGTCATGAGAAATGCTGGGCTGAATGAAACACAAGCTGGAATCAAGATTGCAGGGAGGAATATCAGTAGCTTCAGATATGCAAATGACACCACCTTTATGGTAGAAAGCAAAGAGGAACTAAAGAGCTTTTTGATTAATGTGAAGAAGAGTGAGAAAAAACTGGCTTAAAGCTTAACATTCAAGAAACTAATATCATAGCACCTAGTCCAATTACTTCATAGCAAATAGGTGGGAAAACAATGGAAATAGTGACAGACTTGATTTTCTTGGGCTCCAAAATCACTGCAGATGGTGACTGCAGCCATGAAATTAAAAGACGCTTACTCCTTGGAAGGAAAGTTATGACCAACCTAGCCAGAGGCATTACTTTGCTGACAAAGGACTGTCTAGTCAAAGCTATGGTTTTTCCAGTAGTCATGTGCAGAAGTGAGACCTGGACCATAAAAAAAGCTGAACACCAAAGAACTGATGCTTTTGAACTGTGGTGTTGGAGATGACTCTTGACAGTCTTTTGGACTGCAAGGAAATCCAACCAGTCCATCCTAAAGGAAATCAGTCCTGAATATTCATTGGAAGGACTGATGCTGAAGCTGAGGCTCCAATACTTTGGCCACCTAATGGAAAGAACAGACTCACTGGAAAAGTCCCTGATGCTGGGAAAGATTGAAGGCAGAGGGAGAAGGAGGGGACATAGGATTAGATGGCTTAGATGGCATTACTCACTTGATGGACATGAGTCTGAGCAAGCTCTGGGAGTTGGTCACAGGCAGGGAAGCATGGTGTGCTGCAGTCCATGGGGTCGCAAAGAGTCAGATACGACTGAGTGACTGAACTGAACTGAATGAATATATTGGTTTTTTATTTAAATTATTTTGGAAAATTTAGAATCATTATTCTTTGATTCAATAATACCCATTTGAACTTCCTCAGATCAGTGGAGGGCTTCCTGGGTAGCTCAAATGGTAAACAACCTGCCTATAATGCAGAAGACCTCGGTTCAATTCCTGGGTTAGGAAGATACCCTGGAAAAGGGCATGGCAACCCACTTCAGTATTCTTGCCTGGAGAATTCCATGGACAGAGGAGCCTGGCAGGCTACAGGCTACAGGACTGCAAAGAGTCAGACACAACTGAGTGATTAACAGATCAATACACATTCACTGCTAAAACAAATAAAATCAACAAGACTTTGGGTGATTTAATTGGCTTGGATAGCACATGAGCAATGCATTTCAGCAAATATAATTTTCAACTCTTTTACCCAAACTAAGAAACTGTCTCTAAATGAAGCAATCATTACACACTCTGACCATGAAAATGATTGGGCTGTTACTATAGAAAAAGCAATGGAAGCAATTAACTAAAGCTACCAGCCTCTGTCATTAATTGTCAGAACTGAGGCTCTGCTACTGGGGTAAAGGTCAGACTGTCAAAGAAACCATATAGCAGTGCAAGCAAAATCAGAGTGAGTGAGGAATGATGTCAAGGGGGAATAAGGCTTGTGAGTAAACATTTAAAGAATGACCCAACAGAGCATAAGTCTGAAGATTGGCCCCAAATAAGGAGATATGTTCTCAGTGGGAAAAGTTTTACTAAAGCTTCAAGTGAGTCCCAAGAACCAAAGTGCTTTCCCAGTCTTTCATGAGAGGAACATGCATCCAAGAAAAAATTGGGCTGAAGGCAGGAATCACAGTGAAGCAGCAACAATTAGTAAGAATATCCTCTCCTCACTTCCTGGCCTTGAGAGACATCTTCTGTGATAAACTAAAACAGCTTCCTTGAGAAGGTTACAAGGAAAGTTGTGTCTTTAAGAGAAAATAAAGGCAAGAACTTTTCCCTTTTAATGAATATACAATTTGAGTTTCATAGAGCATGGCAGAAGTTCAGAATTAGAAGTCAAATGCTGCTGCTGCTGCTGCTGCTAAGTCGCTTCAATCATGTCCCACTCTGTGCGACCCCATAGATGGCAGCCCACCAGGCTCCCCCGTCCCTGGGATTCTCCAGGCAAGAACACTGGAGTGGGTTGCCATTTCCTTCTCCGATGCATGAAAGTGAAAAGTGAAAGTAAAGTCACTCAGTCGTGCCCGACTCTTAGTGACCCCATGGACTGCAGCCCATCAGGCTCCTCCATCAAATGAAGTAATACTAAACAAAAAAATCTGGATGATGATAAATTACCAGGTTGAATGTCTAATGATGACTGAGGTCAACAGTGGTGTCAGATGTGGTAGAGAATGAATTTTAAGTCACCTTTTTACTCTTGCCCTTTAGCTACACTGAGGTTGTGGCAGCTTATGAAACGGTAGCTTCTTGAGGTTTTCTCATCTAATGGTATTTACAGCTGCGAGAAGTCTGTCAAAAACATGACACTCGACAGATAGGAAATAGAAGTGCTTTTGTGTTAGTTCATTCATTCATTCAGTTTCATGCAAGATATTTCACTAGGCACTGAGGATTTCAGAGTGAGCAAAGCAGACAAAATCCCAAAGCAGTTTAGCTTGCATTCTAGTAGGAAGGATAGAAAGGGTTGAGATTGAGCTACAGAACTTCTTGGCATCTCAACGTCAGGTTTGTGTGTATGTTTATATCATGAATATATAATATCCATGTACACGTATAGCAGTGAGGGGATACAGATAAGATAGCAACACTACCTCAAATAAAATCACCTAAACTTACAGAAGCTCCAGAAGTCAAGAATAATTATGTCTGGGCCTGGTGGGTACTTTTAAAATATAATGTAATGCAATTAACTTATCTTTATTTATCTATCTACCCACTTATGCATTTACACCTTTATATGACCTGATCTAATTTCTGAGCCTCTATCTAAACCAATTTTTCTATTATTTAACTCATGATTCAACTCATGTGGCCAAACATTTTGTATTTCTCATGCTTCCACAATCTTTCTTCTGCTGCTTCATCTTGCCTAGATTTCTACATCCTTATTTATGCCCATGCCTAAATTTTATTCCTTGTCTTCAGCTCCGTTTCATGTTCCAGAAGTCTAGGCCCTAGACCCAATTTTGTCCTAATTGTCCTAATTAGGAACCAGCTCACATTTATTGAAGACTAATCCTAAGAAGCATATAGAGGACAGATACTTATGACAAATAATCTACTAAATTGCATAGCATTTGAACTTTCAAATCTACAATCTTCCTCATGTCTACCAAAGTTATTCACTTTGGAATGACTGTAAATCAATTTACATAGAAATTTACCTCATGATTTTAATTTTAATCCAATTCATTAATTTAATGCTTTAGAATACCACTGGTATTTCTATAATTCTTTCCTGAAGTCTCTCTAGGGAACCAATGTAAAAAAAAAATAAATTTAAGAAAGTTTGCTTTTTGAAAGCATAAGGATGACCTTCTGGTGGCAAAATCCTTGGCAATGAGAGTGAGCCAAGATCCCTCAACATCTAGGAGACATCAGAGAACCATCCCATAGCCCCTTTTCTTGTTCTTATTGCTACAGTGATAGAAAATGAGAGGAGTTTTAAAGAAGTGACAACATTCTAATATTCTTGCTTATAAATGTGAAAAGAATATTTTGGATATTCATAGATCCAATAAAATTTCTTAAAACACTTCCAGCCAATAAGAGTTTGAATTACTACAAATTATTTCAGAACTCGATGTCCACAGCCACTAAAAGGTGGGGGGGGGGATGTGTGGCATGTGGGTAGAACCTGTGTCCACATCCCCCTATGCCTAATATCCCCTAGTGAAAAGCCCTCAAGTTCTCATATATTATTCATCTTTTAGGCCTGTTATAAAATTTGTCACAAATCTAAGAAACAGGATGACAGAAGTATAAGTGGTGTCCAAATAGATCAGCAACTGTCAGGCATGAGAAAATGTGATGATGTAATACAGAAGAGGGGGTGTGGGCTACCCTTCAAGCTGGAGAGACAGGAGGCAGAGCCTGGTGAAAGAACTATTAAACCCTGCATCTCAGTTTATGCCCATGATTGCTAAGGCAGACAGGAAGAATCTATTTTCTGCCTTGGTGCTAGCATCCCTCTTTGAAGTTTGATAGAATCTGGCAGATATGTTCTGATTTTCAGAATAAAGAGGGTTTCATGCATTTAAGTTATGTAAATGATGAGGTGCCATCAATGTCCTAATATTTTTATATAGTTCATATAATCAGTTATTGGAATCTGTTATCCTACTGAATTAGATACAAAACTGTGGACAAACTCATCAACAAATATATACATTTTTATATATATTTATATAAAAATATATATAATATATATATAAAGACTTCTAATGAATAAAAGATTAGAATAACACCAAGATCCATATTATGTGATAGATATACAATTTCAACAGTGAGAGTCCTTGTGAGCAATCAGCTGTAAGGCTTCCCAGACACCACTTTCAGAAGACACATGCATTTCAGGTTCTTAAGACACTGGAAATTTCATGCTGCTTTCATGACTGATAGGGATTATGGTGATTGTCAGAATAGAGAAGAGTAGATATTATCCATAGAAAGTTAGAATATTATGCCATGGATTCAACATATTTTCTCTTTTGAAGTTCAATTTGATTTTCTGAGTACAACAGAGGAAGTATGAATTTTATTATTGGAATCTAAGAAGAATTTATTCTATTAATATTTGGGTTTATATTTATCATGATTTCATTGGAAATAATTTTTAAATGAAGTATACTTGGCTTACAATATTATATTAGCACCAGTGTATAACATACTGATCTGATATTTTTGTATATTACAAAGAGATCACCACCATGACTTTAGTCATCATCTGTCTTGTACAAAATTATTATTTTGCTAATAGCTCTATTTCCTGTAGTATATTTCATTCTGGTGAACTAGAAGTCTGTATCTCTTAATCTAAGTCATCTATTTAGCCTGTCACCACCAGCCTCCCCTCTGGCAAGCACTAGTTTCCTCTCTGTATTTCTGAGTCTGTTTTGTTTTGTTTTTCTTGTCACTTCATTTTGTTTTTATATGTGCCACATGTAAGTGAAATCAGCAGTGTTCTTTCTATGATTTGGTGCACTTAACCTAATGCCCTCCAGGCCCATCCATGTTCTCAGAAGTGGCAAAATTTCAGTCTTTTTTATGATTGAGTAATATTCCATTACATATATATGTGTGTGTCATGTCCAACTGCAATGCAGGAGACCTGAGTTCAGTCCCTGTGTTGGGCAGATGTCTCAGAGAAGGTAATGTCTACCCACTCCAGTATTCTTGCTCAGCTAATCCCATGGACAGAGGAATCTGGTGGAAAACAGTCCATGGGGTTGCAAAGAGTCAGACACAGCTAACGGCTAACATGTTCACTTACATACACACACACACACACATATATATGAAACCTTCTTTATCTTCTTTATCCACTCATCTGCTGAGGGAGACTTCAGTTGCTTCTATACCTTGACTATGGTAAATAATGCTACAGTACATATTGCTGTGCACATATCTTTTCACATTAGTATTTTTGCTTTACTTGGATATATACCCAGAAGTGAAATTGCTGTGTTATATACTGCAGTTCTATGTTTAACTTTTGAGAGAAACTTCTATTATTTACCATAGTGGCTACACAAATTTACAGTCCTACCAGTGGTATACAGTTCCAAGGGCTCCAATTTCTTCACATCATTATCAACATTTATTATTTCTTATCTTTTTGATAATATCTGTTCTGAAAGGTGTGAGATGGTGTCTCATTATCTTTTTTATTTCCTTAGATTTTATTTATTTATTTTTTACTTTACAATATTGTATTGGCTTTGCCATACATCAACATATATCCACCACAGGTATACACGTGTTCCCCATCCTGAACCCCCCTCCCTCCTCCCTCCCCATACCATCCCTCTGGTGTCTCATATTACTTTAATTTCAATTTTCATGATGGTTAGTGATATATGTGCCTCATATACTTCTTTCAGAAAAATGTGTGTTTAGGTCCTCTATCTATTTTTCAGTTCTATCATTTATTTGTTTTACATTGAACTGAGCTGTTTTATATGGAGCTGTATGTTTTCATTATGTATTTTGTATACTAAGCTATACCAAGTATATTATTTGCAATTTTCTTCTCCTATTTAGCACATTGCGTTTTTATTTTGTTTGTTTCATTATTTTTTTGTGTAGGGCTCCTTATGAAATTTTGCTCTGTCTCATAGATTTTGAATATTGTGTTTCCATTTTCATTTTTCTCATTTGTTTCTCTTAATTTCTTCTTTGATTTCTTCATTAATTTATTGGTTTTTGTAGTGTATTATTTAATCTCCATGTCTTTTGGTTTTTGTTTTTGTTTTTTCTCAATTTTGTTGCTGTGATATGTTTCTAGTTTCATAGTATTGAGTCAGAAAAGATGCTTGATGTGATTTCAATCTTAAATTTAGTAAGACTTATTAATGTTTTGTTGTCTAGAATGTGATCTATCCCACAGAATGCTCCATGCGCACATGAAAAGACTGTGTATTCTGCAGAGTTTGGAAGAACTACTCTGTGTATGGTGGAGAAGGAAACGGCAATCCACTCCAACACTCTTGCCTGGAAAATCCCATGGACAGGAGAGCCTGATAGGTTGCAGTCCATGGGGTCGCAAAGAGTCGGACACGACTGAGCGACTTCACTTCACTTCACTCTGTCTGGAGCTTCCCAGGTGACACTTATGGTACAGAATCTATCTGCCAATGCAGGAGACACAAGAGGTGTGGGTTCAGTTCCTGGATCAGGAAGATCCCCTGGAGTAGGAATCGACAATCCACTCCAGAATTCTTGCTGGGATAATCCCACAGAGAGAGGAAACTGGAGCGTTATAGTCCATTAGGTCACAAACAGTCAGACACAATTGAGTGACTAAGCACACATTTTGTGTGTATTTACTGTCTTTCAATCTAAGGTGTCATTTAAGGCAATTGTTCATGAATGTTAACACTTTAAGAGTAACTATAGTTAACTGGATTTTGACAAAGCAAATGTTTAAAGATCCACTTTATTTTTTTTAATTTTAACTTTACTTTGCTTTACAATACTGTATTGGTTTTGCCATACATTGACATGAATCCACCATAGGTGTACATGAGTTCCCAATCCTGAACCCCCCTCCCACCTCCCACCCCATATCATCTATCTGGATCTTCCCCCATGCACCAGCCCCAAGCATCCTGTATCCTGCATGAATCACAGACTGGCAATTCATTTCTTACATGATAGTATATATGTTTCAATGCCATTCTTCCAAATCATCTCACCTGCTCCCTCTCCCACAGAATCCAAAAGTAAACACCTATACTGTGTTAGGTTCTGAGGGATATAGTGGTACTACACATAGGAATGGTAGTGTGTTCTGAAGGTATATGAACATGGGAAATGAAAAAAATAATACTGGTGTTGATAAGTAATGTTGGAATGAAAGTTAGTTTCCATTATTATAAAAATTATTATAAAGTTATATTAGAGTGCCTCTAACGTAGAAAATGTCACTCTACTTATTTAACTTATATGCAGAGTACCTCATGAGAAATGCTGGGCTGGAAGAAGCACAAGCTGGAATCAAGATTGCCAGGAGAAATATCAATAACCTCAGATATGTAGATGACACCACCCTTATGGCAGAAAGTGAAGAAGAGCTAAAAAGCCTCTTGATGAAAGTGAAAGAGGAGGGTGAAAAAGTTGGCTTAAAGTGCAACATTCAGAAAATGAAGACCATGGCATCCGGTCCCATCACTTCATGGGAAATAGATGGGGAAACAGTGGAAACAGTGTCAAACTTCATTTTGGGGGGCTCCAAAATCCCTGTTGATGGTGACTGCAGCCATGAAATTAAAAGACGCCTACTCCTTGGAAGAAAAGTTATGACCAAACTAGATAGTATATTCAAAAGCAGAGACATTACTTTGCCAACAAAGGTCCATCTAGTCAAGTCTATGCTTTTTCCAGTGGCCATGTATGGATGTGAGAGTTGGACTGTGAAGAAGGCTGAGTGCCGAAGAATTGATGCTTTTGCACTGTGGTGTTGGAGAAGACTCTTGAGAGTCCCTTGGACTGCCAGGAGATCCAATCAGTTCATTCTGAAGGAGATCAGTCCTAGGTGTTCTTGGAAGGAATGATGCTAAAGCTGAAACTCCAGTCCTTTGGCCACCTCATGCGAAGAGTTGACTCATTGGGAAAGACTCTGATGCTGGGAGGAATTGGAGGCAGGAGGAGAAGGGGATGACAGAGGATGAGATGGCTGGATGGCATCACTGACTCAATGGATGTGATTTTGGGTGAACTCTGAGAGTTGGTGATGGACAGGGAGGCCTGGCATGCTGTAATTCATGAGGTCGCAAAGAGTTGGACATGACTCAGGGACTGAACTCAACTGAACTGAACATAGAAAATAAACTTTTTTATGCTTATTTTGGAATCTAAGGATGGTGCAAAGGATATCATGGGTGAGAGAGCAGTTTTAGTCACATTAGTTAATTTCTTTCAAATATAAAATGTTATCTTTTTTTAAAGGAGAGATCACACATAGGACTAGAAACATTAAAATAAGTTATAAATCCTTGAGCATCACTTTTGCAAGATCCATCTTTCCCAATGCTCACTGTGTATGATGTATATGTCTTGCACCTTCATTTCAGCCTTTGAGACCTCCTAAAACATGTTCCACTTCCAAGGATTGGAGAACTACATTAAAGGTCAAGGTCAAAACTACTAGAATCCAAAGTACAATTTTTCAGTTTTGGACGTACTGACATTTGGGGTCAAATAATTTGTTGTTTGAGAGACATCAAGATGTTTAGCAGTATACATGGACTCTACCTATCAAATGACAATAAACTCCATCCCCCATATATCAGGTAGGGACAACCAAAAATATCACTATGTATTGCCAAATATCTCCCAGGGAACAAAATTCTCCCTGATAGAGAATCACCTCCCTAGTGTTAGGTAAAGTAGATATAAAAATCAGTGAAAAAATATTAAGTATAATCGAGTAGGGAAAGATGGACAAGAAGCGAGAAAGTATGTGGAATTCTGACTTTATAGTTCAAAACAGGTAACTGTATATTTCATGAGAGCATTTTATGAAGCAATCACTCAGATTTATTTCTTTCATTCAGCATTCACATATGCCTTCAATGTTGACTAAATGAGTTAATGCATGTGAACTCTTAAATCATGTCTGATACAGAATAATCAATACATAATAAATTTAAAATATTCAAATTTCTAGTGACAATATTTTTGTACACTATTTTTAATGATACATGTAATAATGAATAATTTTATTTCTTAACGATCTCTGTTATATATGTTTGTTTGTATTTCAGAGATACATATAATATTGGATAAG
>SJYC01101945.1:0-12640 GCA_006408675.1 Madoqua kirkii
TAATTCATACTTGTGTATAAATTATTGAATAAAAGTATAAATAAATAAAGTGGATATATTTTATTTTTATCAGTATATCAATAACTATATATCCTTATTGTATGACAAGGATAATAATAGACTTTATGCTTGCAAAATATTTGATAAGGTGCCCACCTCAGGTAACTTAAAAGAAAGAGTTGTCCAATGAGCCTAACTTTATTTGTAAAGGTAGCATGGAATAAATGCTATTAACAAGATTTAAAAATAAATATGTTCAGAAACATAACAAATTTTCTAGCAGGATACAGAGAGTTCAGAAATTTCTCAACATTGCTGATTAAAAATCATGTTCTACAAAACAGACTTAATAATGAGTATGTAGTTCACTTTGTTAAATTCTCTGTTTGGTATATTGATGTTCAGTAATGGCTCAGAGAGAAAAGATTAAGGGCTGAGTCTTGCCAAGGATATTTGAGAGGTTCAAGACACCCATAATTAAGTCTAGACAGAAGAGCATGTGTCTAAAAAAATTATGAGTTTGGTTACAGCACGCAGAGTTGACCATAATTAGATACAAACACAAACAGATTTTTAAAAGAGCTAGACAGTGTACCGAAACTATGGTATTATCAGTTTGAATTAGAACAGTATGACTATTAAGTACTAATATTAGACCTTGGAACCTTTATCCTTTAGAGGCAGCAAGGAAACTGAGACAGCTGCCCAGCCCTCAGGATTAGCCATGGAGTCATGCAACAAGAGTGTCCAGTGACCTGATGGATTTACCCACAGAAATTAGACCAGGAACTTAATGAAGGACCACTTCCCTTCCACCCTCTACTCAGGATAGGGGTTCCTCATAGTACCTGCTCAGTAAGATCTCAAGAGTTAGAATGGGCATGTTTTATCACCATTATCTTTTCCTTAACTCACTGCATAGATATTATTTATTAGGAGCAGATGTTTTCTTTCTTTCTTTTCTTTTCTTTTTTCTGATTGTTAAAACAAGAGAAATCATCTTGGTCTTGATACAAACTATTGCAAAACACGCGACTAAATATCACTTGGAACTAGAGTTGACCATAATTAGATACAAACACAAACAGATTTTTAAAAGAGCTAGACAGTGTACCGAAACTATGGTATTATCAGTTTGAATTAGAACAGTATGACTATTAAGTACTAATATTAGACCTTGGAACCTTTATCCTTTAGAGGCAGCAAGGAAACTGAGACAGCTGCCCAGCCCTCAGGATTAGCCATGGAGTCATGCAACAAGAGTGTCCAGTGACCTGATGGATTTACCCACAGAAATTAGACCAGGAACTTAATGAAGGACCACTTCCCTTCCACCCTCTACTCAGGATAGGGGTTCCTCATAGTACCTGCTCAGTAAGATCTCAAGAGTTAGAATGGGCATGTTTTATCACCATTATCTTTTCCTTAACTCACTGCATAGATATTATTTATTAGGAGCAGATGTTTTCTTTCTTTCTTTTCTTTTCTTTTTTCTGATTGTTAAAACAAGAGAAATCATCTTGGTCTTGATACAAACTATTGCAAAACACGCGACTAAATATCACTTGGAACTTTCAGGTTTTCTTCCTCCTAGAGGAAGTCAGTTCTGTGTGTGCATGTGGAAAGGATAGGGACTTGAATATTTATAACTCAAAGGGTAGGCTCTGTCATCATGGCCATTCACAGGTGTTGAGTGCTCTCATTGCAGACATATGATAGGATTGACTTGCTTGCTATTTCAAGTCAGATTTTGCCTTGTGGCTTGCTTGGCCCATAAAACATGAATGCAAGCGCTATTCGTCACTTCCAGGCAGAAGTGTTGAGTACTAGAACATGGCATGCCATGCTCCCGTATATAATTCGGTAGTCATGGAAGCTTCTGTCAAGGTGATGCCTTCACAAACCTTGCCAACCCGCAGAGGGCATGTAGCTTAGGCAACAAATAAATTTTGTTCTTTCAAACTGAGAGTTTTCTAGCTGTTGGTTTCTACAACATAACCAGATTTGTTCTAACTGATACCTTTATGAATTATTTTTAAGATCTGTGAAATCCTTGAATGCCTTTTCAAAATTATTAAAAAAAAAAAACCCACAAACCACTATTTTTAATGTAATAACTGTTGATTAGTATATATATATATACTTCTTTTAAATATTTGCACTAGTTCCACTTTATTTTCTTCAGGGTTATTTCTAATGGTTAAACAAACATTTTTGTCAACATTTTTAAGAAATGCAGACACTTGCAACAATAGAGAAGTTGATTTTCTTCCAAATCCAGCAAAATGTAATTCCATTATGCACTAATAATCATTATTGAAAATAATTTTAGAACATTAGGCAATTTTTTTACTGGTTATCTTTCACCTTGTTAGGTATATTGAGCGTTTATTCTACTGTGTAATTGGAGAAGCAATTCAGTTATATGATCCATTTCCAAATATGCACACATTCAGTAAAACCCTGTCAGTTTCCCCCTTCTCCTTTCCTACCAGAAGTACAAAAATTACTGTGTCAGAACCAAGTGGACAAATTGCATTACCCAAGAGTCCTAGCTCCCAGGGTATTATAGTACAAAGTTAATGAGGGCTTTCAAAAAACCTGAATCTCTTAATGGTTTTGTTATTCCATTGTCTTCAGTAAAATGGCACAGAAAGCTACTTCATCAAATATGGTTTACAAAGTAATTACCATTTGATCCGTTTTTTAAAAAATAAGTCAAGAATTCAAAAATGTGTTACCCCCTTAGTTATACCTACAAAAACTATTTCAGTAAAAGTGGATGAGAAGGGCAGTGAATTCAGTTAGAAAGCTGATTAGAAATATAAAGAATCAGCTTGTCAAACTGGATTAATTTGAGTTTTCTCCTCCTTCAGAGTTTTTAGTATTTCAATAAAATATATAAAGCTACTTCAAGATTAATATCTATTTTCTCTGTCTGACCACAGAGAATTCTTTCCTGTTGATAAGTCTATGAACTGCTATTTTCTTTGTCATCTCATTAAAAGGAAAGGATTTAGTAACTGAATCCTGGAAATGACTATAAAAATAAAACATCTTAGTGATTCCATTCCAAAAACTGCAATTTATAAATTTGTTATTGAATTAAAAAGCATAAAGTCCTTAAAATTTTGAAAGGGACTATGCCTGAAGTGAAGGCTTGCTTTAGAGCTGTGGAGTATTACATCAGAAAATGTTTTGTGAGAGAATGTTAATGGAGTGATAGCAACGGAATGTGTGCAAAGGTAGTAACATCCAAAAGGCTGCAGGAGACACCCACATTCAGAATTTTTGACGGCAAAACACTTATTGTTTAACATTGACTTCATTGCAGGTACAGAGAATGGACTTGTGGGCATAACAGGGGAAGGAGAGTGGGAAGAACTGGTGGAGTAGCGTTGCCATATACACATTACCACGCAAAATAGCTAGCTAGTGGGGAGCTGCTGTATAGCACACAGGGATTTCAGTTTGGTGCGCTGTGATAACCTAGAAGGGTGAGATGAGGGGTGGGAGGGAGGCTTAAGAGAGAGGTGGCACATATATATCCGTATGGCTGATCCACATTTTTGTGCAGCAGAAATTAGCACAATGTTGTAAAGCAATTATCTTCCAATTAAAAATAAATACATAATTTAAATATTTTATGCTAATACTTTTTTTTTCCCTTCAAGCTACATTTTCCTCCACACTTCTGAGGGCTGGGTTTCTAAGTCTGCAATTTTGGAGGCTACAACTTAAGTTCGACTGATCTCAGACATGCTGTAAATGTCAAGGGACTTATTCTGCTTATAAGGCCTTTTTTTTCTGTTTTGTAAATGTCTAGTTATTCTTCAACACTCTATTTACATTCCAACTCAATAAAACCTTTCATAACTCCCTCAGGCAGTTATTTGATTTTTCTTCTGGGATCCCATGATATTTTTTTCACAGTACTTTTTAAACTTCATGTATTATATTCTGCCTATTTAGATGTCTCTTACGCTGTGAGAACTTTAAGAACCGAGTTTTTCTTATCTATGATCTGCATACCTAAAATATGCTATATGATGCTGGGAAAGATTGAGTGTAGGAGAAGAAAGGGGTGACAGAGGATGAGGTGGCTGGATAGCATCACTAACCCAATAGACATGAGTTTGAGCAAACTTAGAGAGAGTGAAGGACAGGGAATCCTGGTGTACTGCAGTGCATGGGTCGCAAAGAATCAGACATGACTTAGTGACTGAACAACAACAACATGGTAGGATTCGATTCATGTTTGTTAGATGAATAAAAGTGAAAGTGAAGTCGCTCAGTCATGTCCAACTCTTTGCGACCCCCTGGACTGTAGCCTACCAGGCTCCTCTGTCCATGGGATTTTCCAGGCAAGAATATGGAGTGGGTTGCCATTTCCTTCTTCAGGAAATCTTCCCAACCCACGAATTGAACCTGGATATCCCACATTGTAGGCAGACGCTTTGCTGTCTGAGCCACCAGGGAAGTCAGTTAGATGAATGGATGACTCTACAAATGGTCATTTTTGATGTAGCAGAGACTGATAATCATTCCTCAAACTCATTCTTCTCTTCCACATTTAGTAACAGACAACAGTCCCATGAGCTGGGCACGTGGCTGTTGAGACACGGATTTATCCATATCCCTGACTGGATTATATGAATAAGTTTTTTTTTTTTTTAAATCAATGGTATGCAAGCATAGACAATGTATATAAGTGCTGTCTCTTTACCATAAAAATAAATTATACATCTTCTGTTTATCCTTATTACCTTATCTACAGACTAGATACCAGATGCCATGCCAATGAGGCAGCTTTGACTCATTGCCAATGAGACAAGGATCACACCCTGAGGGATGGAAGAGTAACACATTAGGAATAAGCTGCGTATTGAGAAGACCTGAGGAAACAAACCCACCTGCCCACATGATATGCCCACTTCCTCATGGACTGTAATGAGAGAGAGAAAGAAACTTTACACCACTTGAGACATTACATTGGAATCATTTTGTTAGAGAAGCTTAGCCTATATCCAATACAATATCTAATGCAATGTGCCTGCCCTGTGTGCAGGCAGGTGGTCCCAAGGCCCTTTTCAGGCCTAATGGATATTGTAATAGTGCAGTGGTTCCCAGTAGAACACAGTGAGCTAAGTACCAGCTGTCCAAACTGATATCCAATGGCAATACAACTCCCAACAGCAGTTCAGTTCGGTCACTCAGGCATGTCTGACTTTTGGCAACCCCATGAATTGCAGCACGCCAGACCTCCCTGTCCATCACCAACTCCTGGAGTTCACTCAGCCTCACGTCCATCACGTCAGTGATGTCATCCAGCCACCTCATCCTCTGTTGTCCCCTTCTCCTCCTGCCCCCAATTCCTCCCAGCATCAGAGTCTTTTCCAATGAATCATCTCTTCCCATGAGGTGGCCAAAGTACTGGAGTTTCAGCTTTAGCATCATTCTTTCCAAAGAAATCCCAGGGCTGATCTCATTTAGAATGGACTAGTTGGATCTCCTTGCAGACTCTCAAGAGTCTTCTCTAACACCACAGTTCAAACGCATCAATTGTTCGGTGCTCAGCCTTCTTCACAGTCCAACTCTCACATCCATACATGACCACAGGAAAAACCATAGCCTTGACTAGACGGACCTTTGTTGGCAAAGTAATATTTCTGCTTTTGAATATGCTATCTAGGTTGGTCATAACTTTTCTTCCAAGGAGTAAGCGTCTTTTAATTTCATGGCTGCAGTCACCATCTGCAGTGACTTTGGAGCCCCCCAAAATAAAGTCTGACACTGTTTCCACTGTTTCCCCATGTATTTCCCATGAGGCGATGGGACCGGATGCCATAATCTTTGTTTTCTGAATGTTGAGCTTTAAGTCAACTTTTTCACTCTCCACTTTCACTTCCCAACAGCAGTAGCAGCTCCCAAACCCTCAGCCACCAGAATGAGCATCGCCAGTGGTTCCCAAGTATTGCTTCTGTCCACAGCCCTGACAGGATTTTTTAACTCTGTTCCCTGTTACCAAATAGTTGTTATCCTCTCTGCATCTACATGATTGGATCTGGTTATGTGTTAAAAGTGCTTAACTAGCGCTCTTGAAAAGAGTTGTTGATTTCCACATGTAAACAAGTTAGCACTAATAAAATGGCCCAGTTCATGCTAGTGATCTGACATTACTAAGTGTAGAGTATCCAGAGCTGAGTCAAGCTGCCCACACTTGGCTTTTGTGGTAAGAGCAGTCTCCAATACACCACAAACTTAGTATCACTCATCTGTTGTGGCATAACCCAACCATCCAAACTTACTAGCTTAAAAGCTCATTTGCTTCTTGCACTTTTGGACAGCAATTTTGTCTGGGACTATGTTAGGTAGTTGGAATAGGAAAGGGGAGTCCATAATGGCAGTGGCTAAAAGGCAAAGAAAGGAAAAAGCATGTGAAAAATAGTACAAAGGAAGGTACAAGGTATGGAGTGAGAACCTCAGGTACAACAAACAGCCCTTCTGGCTATCCCAGTTTACACAGGGCAGGTCAAGGGGAGGAAAAAAAAAAATACATGTAAAAAGAGGAGCAAAAATTGAGCCATGTGCCTCTCTTCTCTTTGCTTCTTTTGGGTCTGCCCGCCCCTACACCTTGAGGATGTATTTTCCTTTGCTTGCCAAATAAAACTGAACTGCAACACTAGTCAACACTGATCCATCCATCACTTCAAATTTTTTTGCTGTGGTGAGTCAGAATCGAAGAAATTATAAACTCTCTCGGCATATATGTTACCATTTCTCAGATTTACCCTGGCTGAAACAACCTTCTGCTCAGCCCCTGAGAGGTGGGAGCCAAACACAGCAGAAGCTCAATTCAGCAAAAGCTCCTGCAGTGGAAGCTGAACATGAGGGAAACTCGGCACAGTGGAAGTGACAAGAAGCTCAGAGTGCTGGAAACCCGGACAGCAAAAACAAACTCAGCAGAGAGCTCACATGGTTCAGTCTGAGATTCCAGAAGCCCTCCTGTTGCGGGAGGAAGTCCTTGTCTCTATGGCTGAAAGGACATATGGCTAACAAAATCTTAATTCCTTTACAATCTCTCATTCGTTTTTCCCTCAAACCCCCCTCAAACAGGCAAGCAGCAATGGAGGGGCTCTGTCAAGGGTACTTAGTAGCTGTTGCCCAAGTGGGTGGAGGTTCTTCTGTCCCTAATCTTCTTTGTGCCAAGGATCAGGCCAATGAAAACTGTGAGCACAGGTCAGGTATTTAGCAGATTTTCCAGCAGGTTATGAAAGGGATTCCTCAGCACCTTTTTCCCACTGCTTTTTCCTCCCATCCTTTCTTCCAGATCTTGAGCCCGGCCAAAAGCCATGGTGCCTGGTTTCAGGACCTAACGAAGCTCAGGCTTTTGATGTCTCATTTTAAAAATTCACCGAGAGACACTGTGGTAGGTAAGAGGTGGATTTGTTCAGATTTAGAGAGAGGCACACTCCAAGAGTGTGGGCCATCACAGAGGGTGAACGTGGTGGCCATGGAATGTGCAGTGGTTAGTTTTCATACGCTAATGAGTGGGAGGCTCATTCAAACAATTAGGGAGCCACCCACTCCTTCATGTTTTGACAGTGCCTTAGAACTGTCTTGGTACCTCTGGGTGTGTCATTTAGCTTGCAGATTGAGAATCAAGGTTTAGTTAAATTTTTCTTGTCGTCTTGGACCCATTTAATTTTAATCCGTTTATGTTATGCCCTTGGGCTATGTCATTCTGTCAAAAGTTGTGCCCTGCCCCCTTCCCTCCTGTTTCTTGATCTTTTCCTGAGTCTTGTCAAAGCCTGCAATGTAGTCTCTATCATCTTCTGGAGGGATACCAGAAAATAGTTGGCTTTTGGGAGGGAAATACTGTATAATATCCAATCCCATCCAAGGTCAGGAGCAGCAGCAGAAAGGAGCTACTTCATGACAAATGTAAGGAGTGGCGGCTGGTCTTTGCTGGAGCAGCTGTGAAGAGATACCCCAGTCCAAGGTAAGAGAAACCCAAGTAAGATAAACCATTCAACATCACAGTAATCCCAGTCTATGTCCCAACCAGTAATGCTGAAGAAGCTGAAGTTGAACATTTCTATGAAGACCTACAAGACCTTCTAGAACTAACACCCAAAAGACATGTCATTTTCATTACAGGGGACTGGAATGCAAAAATAGGAAGTCAAGAAACATCTGGGGTAACAGGCAAATTTGGCCTTGGAGTACACAATGGAACAGGGCAAAGGCTAATAGAGTTCTGCCAAGAGAACACACTGGTCATAGCAAACACCCTTCTCCAACAACACAAGAGAAGACTCTACACTTGAACATCACCAGAGGGTCAACACTGAAGTCAGATTGATTATATTCTTTGCAGCAAAAGATAGAAAAGCTCTATACAGTCAACAAAAACACCGGGAGCTGACTGTGGCTCAGAACATGAACCCTTTATTGCCAAATTTAGACTGAAATTGAAGAAAGAGTAGAAAACCACTAGACCATTCAGGTATGACTTAAATCAAGTCCCTTATGACTATACATTGGAAGGGAGAAATAGATTTAAGGGGTTATATCTGATAGATAAATGCCTGATAAACTATGGACGAAGGTCTGTGACATTGTACAGGAGACAGGAATCAAGATCATTCCCTAGAAAAAGAAATGCAAAAAAGCAAAATGGCCGTCTGAGAAGGCCTTACAAATAGCTGTGAAAAAAAGAGAAGTGAAAAACAAAGGAGAAAAGGAAAAATATACCCATTTGAATGCAGAGTTACAAAGAACAACAAGGAGAGATAAGAAAGCCTTTCTCAGTGATCAATGCAAAGAAATAGAGGAAAACAATAGAATGTAGAAGACTAAAGATTTCTTCAAGAAAATTAGAGATACTAAGGAAACATTTCATGCAAAGATGTGCTCAATAAAGGACAGAAATGGTATGGATCTAACAGAAGCAGAAGATGTTAAGAAGAGATGTCAAGAATACACAGAAAAATGGTACAAAAAAGATTTTCATTACCCAGATAATCACAGTGGTGTGCTCACTGACCTAGAGCTAAACATCCTGAAATGTGAAGGCGAGTGGGCCTTAGAAAGCATCACAACAAACAAAACTAGTGGAGGTGATGGAATTCCAGTTGAGCTATTTCAAAACCTGAAAGATGATGCTGTGAAAGTGTTGCACTCAATATGCCAGCAAATTTGGAAAACTCAGAAGTGGCCAGAAGACTGGAAAAGATCAGTTTTCATTTCAATCCCAAAGAAAAACAATGCAAAAAAATGCTCAAACTACCACACAATTGCACTCATCTCACACTCGAGTAAAGTAATGCTCAAAATTCTCCAAGCCAGGCTTTAGCAATACATCAACTGTGAGCTTCCAGATGTTCAAGCTGGTTTTAGAAAAGGCAGAGGAACCAGAGATTAAATTACCAATATCCGCTGGATCATCAAAAAAAAGCAAGAGAGTTCCAGAAAAACATCTATTTCTGCTTTATTAACTAAGCCAAAGCCTTTGTGTGGATCACAATAAACTATGGAAAATTCTTCAAAAGATGGGAATAACAGACCAGCTGACCTGCCTCTTAAGAAACGTGTATGCAGGTCAGGAAGCAACAGTTAGAACTGGACATGGAACAAGAGACTAGTTCCAAATAGGAAAAGGAGAACGTCAAGGCTGTATATTGTCACTCTGCTTATTTAACTTATATGTAGAGTACATAATGAGAAACGCTGGGCTGGATGAAGCATAAGCTGAAATCAAGATTGCTGGGAGAAATATCAATAACTGCAGATATGCAGATGACACCACCCTTATGTCAGAAAGTGAAGAACTAAGCCTCTTGATGAAAGTGAAAGAGGAAAGCGAAAAAGTTGCCTTAAAGCTCAACATTCAGAAAACGAACATCATGGCATCCGGTCCCATCACTTCATGGGAAATAGATGAGGAAACAGTGGAAACAGTGTCAGGCTTTGTTTTTGGGGGTTCCAAAATTACTGAAGATGGTGACTGCAGCCATGAAATTAAAAGAAGCTTACTCCTTGGAAGGAAAGTTATGACCAACCTAGATAGCATATTAAAAAGCAGAGACATTACTTTGTCCACAAATGTCCATCTAGTCATGGCCAAGGTTTTTCCAGTGGTCATGTATGGATGTGAAAGTTGGACTGTAAAGAAAGATGAGCACTGAAAAAATGATGCTTTTGAACTGTGGTGCTGAAGAAGACTCTTGAAAGTCACTTGCACTGCAAGGAGATCCAACCAGTCCATCCTAAAGAAGATCAGTTCTGGGTGTTCATTGGAAGGATTGATGTTGAAGCTGAAACTCCAATACTTTGGCCACCTGATGCAAAGAGCTGATTCATTGGAAAAGACCCTGATGCTGGGAAAGATTGAGGGCAAAAGGAGAAGGGGACACAGAGGATGAGATTTTTGGATCATATCACCGACTCAATGGACATGGGTTGTGGTGGACTCTGGGAGTTGATGTTGGACAGGGAGGCCTGGTGTGCTGTGGTTCATGAGGCTGCAGAGTTAGACACAACTGAGCCACTAAACTGAACTGAACTAGATATTCAAGCCTTAATCTTCCATGTTTCCTGCAACATGTGCAACAACAGCATTTCTCAGTGAACACGCTAGAGTGGGTGACAGTCACATAATGCCTGCCAGAAATCAATCTGTTGGTGGTATCCATTCAAGGGCAAATAGGCTTCCAGGCATAACGTTTGCCACTTTGAAAGTTAGCCCTGAAGGCTGTTTGGGCCCAAACTCTTGCCACCCTTATCCTAAAGTTACAGGAATACCTCTGGATCAAATCTTCATTCTACATTTATGGAACATCTTGTTTGTTGCCACTTACCAATTTGTTCTTAAGCCACTTACTAACTCCTACAACCAGATCTTGCCCCTTTGTAGGCAATATCATTCCACCCTGCTTATTAATAAAATAAGGCCCTTAACTGGAGAAGGAAATGGCAACCCACTCCAGTATTCTTTTTTTTTTTTTTTTAGTTTAAAACTTTATTCTATTTTACCACACCGTAATGGTTTTGCCATACACTGACATGAATCAGCCACAGGTGTACAGCTTAGAGAGTCCCAGAGATGGAGGTGCCTGGTGGTCTACCATCTATGGGGTCGCACAGAGTTGGACACGACTGAAGCGACTTAACAGCAGCAGCAGCAGCAGCAGCAAGGCCCTTAACAAGACCATATAACCCACCACTTTGTCATTACTTCTATTATTACCTAAAATGGGTCTATGACAATGAAATGTTTACCATTGGAAACAGTCTAAACTGCTCTTATGGAGGACTAGGGGAGGAAATCAGTTACTTGAATTCCCTCAAAGCAATACAAGGATATAGCTTATAGTTGTTTCACCAGGTTCTCAGTCTCAGGGCACAGGCTTGGATTTCTTTACACCATGATATCTAGTCCCATCCATGATGGACAAACCAGCATTGAGTTAAGATTACAACATCTTAATCCTACCCAGCACTGGTCATGCTGAAGACCTTGGGGATGCCAAATCCAGTCCAGGGGTTCCAAGAGGTTGACCTGCCTTGACTTGCCTAGGGATCTGGTCCTTGAAAAGTTGTCATACCTCAACCTGCTCAAGGATCCACCAGTCCAGGGATCCCAGGAGGTTGATATGCCTCAACCTTCCCAGAGACCCAATTCTTGGGAGGTCAACCTGTCTCAGTCTGCCAGGGGATTTGATCTCCAGGAGGCTGCCATGCCTCAGACTGCCTGGGGGTCTACACCCTGACATGGGGATGCCTGGCTCTCCAGCTGCAACAGTACTGGGTAGGATAAGCTTCAAAAAGACTCACCACTAAAGAGGTCTGCCCATGGAAATAGGAGGCTTATTAGTGGGTTTTTTTTTTTTTTGTCTTTTTTCTTTTCCTCCCTGTCATCACTGTCTTTAAGATGGGAAATAACCAATCCACTTCCTGGCAGATGCCCTTAAGATGCATCTTTTGTAACTGGAAACTGTTTGACCCTCTAATCCTAAGGAGAAGTTGCTTAAAATTCTTTTGTGCCACTGCATGGCCATGGTATCCTCTGGGGGAACAAGGAACACTGGCCTGAGAATGGGAGTTTACATTACAGTACCATCCTGCAGCTAGACTTTTATGCAGAAGACAAGGGAAATGGACAGAGAGCCCCTATGTCCAAAATTTCTTCCGACTAAGAGATATTAAGAGACTCTGTATTAAGTATGGGATTGTTGTATGCCCTAAAAGTGAGTCTACTAGGCAAATGGTGTTAGGCACAAACAACCAGAAGAAGGAGCCCCTCCCCATGAAGGCTCACCTCCCACAACTCCCGAGTTGCTTGTGGCTCCCTCCTTGTATCCACACATGCCCCCATATCTGGGAGCACCCCCTCTACAAAAGCCAACTTGAGTATGTCCCATAGTTGAAACTGGAGGAGAATTTGGACCAACCTGGATCCATAAGCCCTTCTCCCTCTCAGAACTAAGACAGATCAAACAAGAACTGGGAAGCTATACAGATGACCCAGTCAAATATATAGATACATTCCAACACATTATCTTGGCCTTTGACTTGATGTGGAAGGAAATCATGGTCATATTTAGTCAAACTTTATCTGACCTTGAGCATACTAGGA
>SJYC01101946.1:0-10588 GCA_006408675.1 Madoqua kirkii
AAAACCTGAAAGATGATGCTGTGAAAGTGTTGCACTCAATATGCCAGCAAATTTGGAAAACTCAGAAGTGGCCAGAAGACTGGAAAAGATCAGTTTTCATTTCAATCCCAAAGAAAAACAATGCAAAAAAATGCTCAAACTACCACACAATTGCACTCATCTCACACTCGAGTAAAGTAATGCTCAAAATTCTCCAAGCCAGGCTTTAGCAATACATCAACTGTGAGCTTCCAGATGTTCAAGCTGGTTTTAGAAAAGGCAGAGGAACCAGAGATTAAATTACCAATATCCGCTGGATCATCAAAAAAAAGCAAGAGAGTTCCAGAAAAACATCTATTTCTGCTTTATTAACTAAGCCAAAGCCTTTGTGTGGATCACAATAAACTATGGAAAATTCTTCAAAAGATGGGAATAACAGACCAGCTGACCTGCCTCTTAAGAAACGTGTATGCAGGTCAGGAAGCAACAGTTAGAACTGGACATGGAACAAGAGACTAGTTCCAAATAGGAAAAGGAGAACGTCAAGGCTGTATATTGTCACTCTGCTTATTTAACTTATATGTAGAGTACATAATGAGAAACGCTGGGCTGGATGAAGCATAAGCTGAAATCAAGATTGCTGGGAGAAATATCAATAACTGCAGATATGCAGATGACACCACCCTTATGTCAGAAAGTGAAGAACTAAGCCTCTTGATGAAAGTGAAAGAGGAAAGCGAAAAAGTTGCCTTAAAGCTCAACATTCAGAAAACGAACATCATGGCATCCGGTCCCATCACTTCATGGGAAATAGATGAGGAAACAGTGGAAACAGTGTCAGGCTTTGTTTTTGGGGGTTCCAAAATTACTGAAGATGGTGACTGCAGCCATGAAATTAAAAGAAGCTTACTCCTTGGAAGGAAAGTTATGACCAACCTAGATAGCATATTAAAAAGCAGAGACATTACTTTGTCCACAAATGTCCATCTAGTCATGGCCAAGGTTTTTCCAGTGGTCATGTATGGATGTGAAAGTTGGACTGTAAAGAAAGATGAGCACTGAAAAACTGATGCTTTTGAACTGTGGTGCTGAAGAAGACTCTTGAAAGTCACTTGCACTGCAAGGAGATCCAACCAGTCCATCCTAAAGAAGATCAGTTCTGGGTGTTCATTGGAAGGACTGATGTTGAAGCTGAAACTCCAATACTTTGGCCACCTGATGCAAAGAGCTGATTCATTGGAAAAGACCCTGATGCTGGGAAAGATTGAGGGCAAAAGGAGAAGGGGACACAGAGGATGAGATTTTTGGATCATATCACCGACTCAATGGACATGGGTTGTGGTGGACTCTGGGAGTTGATGTTGGACAGGGAGGCCTGGTGTGCTGTGGTTCATGAGGCTGCAGAGTTAGACACAACTGAGCCACTAAACTGAACTGAACTAGATATTCAAGCCTTAATCTTCCATGTTTCCTGCAACATGTGCAACAACAGCATTTCTCAGTGAACACGCTAGAGTGGGTGACAGTCACATAATGCCTGCCAGAAATCAATCTGTTGGTGGTATCCATTCAAGGGCAAATAGGCTTCCAGGCATAACGTTTGCCACTTTGAAAGTTAGCCCTGAAGGCTGTTTGGGCCCAAACTCTTGCCACCCTTATCCTAAAGTTACAGGAATACCTCTGGATCAAATCTTCATTCTACATTTATGGAACATCTTGTTTGTTGCCACTTACCAATTTGTTCTTAAGCCACTTACTAACTCCTACAACCAGATCTTGCCCCTTTGTAGGCAATATCATTCCACCCTGCTTATTAATAAAATAAGGCCCTTAACTGGAGAAGGAAATGGCAACCCACTCCAGTATTCTTTTTTTTTTTTTTTTAGTTTAAAACTTTATTCTATTTTACCACACCGTAATGGTTTTGCCATACACTGACATGAATCAGCCACAGGTGTACAGCTTAGAGAGTCCCAGAGATGGAGGTGCCTGGTGGTCTACCATCTATGGGGTCGCACAGAGTTGGACACGACTGAAGCGACTTAACAGCAGCAGCAGCAGCAGCAGCAAGGCCCTTAACAAGACCATATAACCCACCACTTTGTCATTACTTCTATTATTACCTAAAATGGGTCTATGACAATGAAATGTTTACCATTGGAAACAGTCTAAACTGCTCTTATGGAGGACTAGGGGAGGAAATCAGTTACTTGAATTCCCTCAAAGCAATACAAGGATATAGCTTATAGTTGTTTCACCAGGTTCTCAGTCTCAGGGCACAGGCTTGGATTTCTTTACACCATGATATCTAGTCCCATCCATGATGGACAAACCAGCATTGAGTTAAGATTACAACATCTTAATCCTACCCAGCACTGGTCATGCTGAAGACCTTGGGGATGCCAAATCCAGTCCAGGGGTTCCAAGAGGTTGACCTGCCTTGACTTGCCTAGGGATCTGGTCCTTGAAAAGTTGTCATACCTCAACCTGCTCAAGGATCCACCAGTCCAGGGATCCCAGGAGGTTGATATGCCTCAACCTTCCCAGAGACCCAATTCTTGGGAGGTCAACCTGTCTCAGTCTGCCAGGGGATTTGATCTCCAGGAGGCTGCCATGCCTCAGACTGCCTGGGGGTCTACACCCTGACATGGGGATGCCTGGCTCTCCAGCTGCAACAGTACTGGGTAGGATAAGCTTCAAAAAGACTCACCACTAAAGAGGTCTGCCCATGGAAATAGGAGGCTTATTAGTGGGTTTTTTTTTTTTTTTTTTTTTTTCTTTTCCTCCCTGTCATCACTGTCTTTAAGATGGGAAATAACCAATCCACTTCCTGGCAGATGCCCTTAAGATGCATCTTTTGTAACTGGAAACTGTTTGACCCTCTAATCCTAAGGAGAAGTTGCTTAAAATTCTTTTGTGCCACTGCATGGCCATGGTATCCTCTGGGGGAACAAGGAACACTGGCCTGAGAATGGGAGTTTACATTACAGTACCATCCTGCAGCTAGACTTTTATGCAGAAGACAAGGGAAATGGACAGAGAGCCCCTATGTCCAAAATTTCTTCCGACTAAGAGATATGAAGAGACTCTGTATTAAGTATGGGATTGTTGTATGCCCTAAAAGTGAGTCTACTAGGCAAATGGTGTTAGGCACAAACAACCAGAAGAAGGAGCCCCTCCCCATGAAGGCTCACCTCCCACAACTCCCGAGTTGCTTGTGGCTCCCTCCTTGTATCCACACATGCCCCCATATCTGGGAGCACCCCCTCTACAAAAGCCAACTTGAGTATGTCCCATAGTTGAAACTGGAGGAGAATTTGGACCAACCTGGATCCATAAGCCCTTCTCCCTCTCAGAACTAAGACAGATCAAACAAGAACTGGGAAGCTATACAGATGACCCAGTCAAATATATAGATACATTCCAACACATTATCTTGGCCTTTGACTTGATGTGGAAGGAAATCATGGTCATATTTAGTCAAACTTTATCTGACCTTGAGCATACTAGGATCTTAAAGGAAGCCTGAAGGTATGCTATGGGGCTTCACATGTCAAATGATAAATACCTAGTAGGGGAAACTGCTGTCCCCTCCTCAGATTCTAACTGGAATTATAATGATCCTGAACACCTCTGGGAAAGGGATCATTTTCTGATCTGTGTAAACACAGGACTAAAAGCAGCCCAGCAAAAAGCAATCAGCTATGCCCAGGTCTCAGCAATGACTCAGGAGCCCAACAAGAACACCATTGCCTTTCTGGAAAGGCTAAAACAGACTCTCCAAAAGTTTAGCAATCTGGACTCAGACTCTTTTGAGGGGCAGGTGATTTTAAAGGACAAATTACTGGCCCAATGTGCATCAGACATCAGGATTAAGTTACAACAGCTACAGCAGCAGGACCCTGCTGTCTCTTTAGATGAGGTGGTCCAGACAGTCACCAATAGCAGAGGGAAGCCAATGCCCAGGAAGGGGAGAAAAGGAAAGAGACAAGACATGCCCAGATGCTGGCTGCCCTCCAGGGAAGCCCTGTGGCAAACCCTGAGTCCTTGAAGGACAAGGCATGAGGCAAATGCCTAATCTGTAGACAGGTGGGACATTAGGCCAAAGACTGTACAAACTGTGACAAGTTTCCTGAAGCAGATTGCTACAAATATCATCAATTGGGATATTAATAGGCATTCTGCTCTGGGGACCCAAGAGCCTCAAGATCAAGTGGCAAGCCTTCCCTCATGACGGTTCAACAGGACTGAAGTGGCCTGCTTAATCCAGCACCCCCTGAAATAGATAACCACCACAGGGCTGGAGCCAAGGGTGCAACTGGATGTGGCAGGTAGGTCTGAGAAGTTCTTAGTTGACACAAGGGCTACCTACTCTGTCCTGATTTCTTACTCTGGAGCCTTCTCCTCCCAAGCCTGTACCATTTTGGGTGCTACAGGAAAAACAACTACTAAAAGATTCACCTGAGCACTTCTTTGTTGCTTGAATGGACAAATATTTTCTCACCAGTTTCTGGTGGCTCCTGAGTGTCCTACTCCTTTATTGGGAAGAGATCTTTCCCTGTCTTCAGTCCTAATAGATGATGCTTTAAAACTCTGTCTTGGGGGCAAACTATTTTTACCAGCCACTAAGTGAAACAACTCCTGAAAGGGAGAGGCCAATTTAGGGATGTCTGATCAAGGGATCCTCAGATATCAAGTAGTGCTGATGGAAAATCCAGGCCTGACTATGTCTCCTTGTGAGGTTCTTAACTCAGCTACCCTCCTGCCTATCCCCAAGGGCTCTCTCCCTTTTCACTCTTGCCTAGAAACCCTGGACCTTGTCTCAAAACCCTGAGGGGGATTGTCAAAAGATCTGCTGACCAATGCTAAGGAAATCTGGTACACTGATGTAAGCTGCTTTGCCTTGGATGAAAAAAGAAGAGACGGACATGCAGTAGTCTCCAATTTTGAGACCATACTGGTTAAACCTTTGCCACCAGGTATTCAGCCCAGTTGGCTGAACTCAGCCCTGACTTGAGCTTTAGACATGGGAAAAGGAAAAAAGTAGCCATTTACACTGACTCCAAGTATGCCTTTCTGGTGCTACATGCACATGCTGCTATTTGGAAACAAAGAGGCCACTTGACCACTTGAGGATTCCCAGTCAAACATAGTGATTAAATCCTTAGGTTCTTGGAGGCAGTTCATCTTCCCAGAGAGGTATCAGTCTCCCATTGTAAAGGACACCAAAAAGGGAGCACAGAAGTGACATGAGGGAACCAATCAGCTGACCAGGCAGCTAAGAGAGAAGCATTTCAGAACAATAACCTAATAGGGATTTTCACCTTAGTTCCACAGATTAATTTGCCAGAAACACCTTCATATACAGAAGGTGAGACTCTTAAAGCTAAGAGTAAGGGCTTCAAGAAGGTCATATGAGGTGGCCCCAAAAGGAAGGACTTTTTCTGCCTGGAAATCTCCAATGGAAGTTGGTTAACCCCTTACATGCTACCATTCATTTAGGGGAAAAGGGCCCTCCAAATATTATTAGAAAGGTCCTTCATAGGAACAGGCCTCTAAACAACTATATGGCAAGTGGTCTGCTCTTGTCCCATTTGCCAATTAAACAACCCCAAGTAGCTCGAAGACCCCAGCTGGCTCAGCCCATCCAATGCGGGACTTACCCAAGAGAGGAGTGGCAAATGGACTTCACCCAGATGCCAGGTTCTCTGGTGTATAAATAACTATTTGTCATGATAGATACATTCACAGGATGGATTGAAAGCTTTCCCACCTGGACTGTACAAGTAGAGGAGGTGGTAAAAAAAAAAAAAGTCTCCATGAAGTCATTTTGAGATTTGGTCTGCCCAGGTCATTACAAATTGACAATGAGACACAATTTACTTCTAAGGTCACCAAGTTCAGTTCAGTTCAGTCCAGTCACTCAGTCGTGTCTGACACTGCAATCCCATGAACCAGAGCACACCTTTTCATACTGTTTATGGGGTTCTCAAGGCAAGAATATTGAAGTGGTTTGCCATTCTCTCCTCCAGTGGACCACATTTTGTCAGAACTCTCCACCATGACCTGACCGTCTTGGGCGGCCTCACAAAGCGTGGCTTAGTTTCATTGAATTATACAAGGCTGTGGTCCATGTGATCAGATTGGCTAGTTGTCTGTGATTGTGATTTCAGTTTGTCTGCCCTCTGATGCCCTCTCTCAGTGCCTATGGCTTTACTTGGGTTTCTCTTACCTTGGAAGTGGGGTATCTCCTCATGGCCTCCACCCCTGACCTTGGACGTGGGGTAGCTCCTCCCAAGGAGTCTTTAAAGCATTGGGCATTACGTATTTTCTCCATTGTGCCTGGCGGCCCCAGTATTTAGGAAAAGTAGAGAGAGCCAAGCCAACCAATTCTAAAATCAGCAATAAAATAGATAACCCAGGAGACCTCCCTGGGATGGAAGGAGGCTTTACCAATAGCTCTCCTCTGCACCCATATTGCCCCTAAACAACAGTTGATCTTAGTCCTTATGAGATGCTATATGGGAAAACTTTTGTTTATGTCAATGACCTCTTCCTAGATCCAGAGGCTCAGAACCTCCAGTCTTATACCATGGCCATTGGGCAATTCCAACAGGATATACACTTGTGGGGAGTCAACCAGGACCCAAAAGATTCTCAAGAGCCACCACTCTGTGCTCCAGGGACTCAAGTCTTAATTAAAGTCTGGAAAGATGAGTCCCCAAAGGCTCAACACCAGACCACATGGAAGGGCCCCTACCTTGTAATACTTTCTACTCCCACAACAGTTAAGGTACCAGGGCACGACTCTTGGATTCACTACTCATGAATCAAGCCATGGAAGTAAACAGAAGAGGACACTCAATATACCTGTGAGCCCCTGGGAGATCTCAGATACCTATTCAGAGCTACAAATGAGTGGTATTCTAATGAATACCCCCAAAATTCAGTTTCTGGGGATAAGATTTTTCAGTACAGCTCTAAAGAGCCAACATGACCGTCTTGGGCGGCCTCACAAAGCGTGGCTTAGTTTCATTGAATTATACAAGGCTGTGGTCCATGTGATCAGATTGGCTAGTTGTCTGTGATTGTGATTTCAGTTTGTCTGCCCTCTGATGCCCTCTCTCAGTGCCTATGGCTTTACTTGGGTTTCTCTTACCTTGGAAGTGGGGTATCTCCTCATGGCCTCCACCCCTGACCTTGGACGTGGGGTAGCTCCTCCCAAGGAGTCTTTAAAGCATTGGGCATTACGTATTTTCTCCATTGTGCCTGGCGGCCCCAGTATTTAGGAAAAGTAGAGAGAGCCAAGCCAACCAATTCTAAAATCAGCAATAAAATAGATAACCCAGGAGACCTCCCTGGGATGGAAGGAGGCTTTACCAATAGCTCTCCTCTGCACCCATATTGCCCCTAAACAACAGTTGATCTTAGTCCTTATGAGATGCTATATGGGAAAACTTTTGTTTATGTCAATGACCTCTTCCTAGATCCAGAGGCTCAGAACCTCCAGTCTTATACCATGGCCATTGGGCAATTCCAACAGGATATACACTTGTGGGGAGTCAACCAGGACCCAAAAGATTCTCAAGAGCCACCACTCTGTGCTCCAGGGACTCAAGTCTTAATTAAAGTCTGGAAAGATGAGTCCCCAAAGGCTCAACACCAGACCACATGGAAGGGCCCCTACCTTGTAATACTTTCTACTCCCACAACAGTTAAGGTACCAGGGCACGACTCTTGGATTCACTACTCATGAATCAAGCCATGGAAGTAAACAGAAGAGGACACTCAATATACCTGTGAGCCTCTGGGAGATCTCAGATACCTATTCAGAGCTACAAATGAGTGGTATTCTAATGAATACCCCCAAAATTCAGTTTCTGGGGATAAGATTTTTCAGTACAGCTCTAAAGAGCCAACACAGCTTGGTAGGGGTTGTTCTCCAAAATAAAGAGGAGATAGATCTCCTGATCCCTGAACAAGGAGAAACTTGAGCCATCTTGAATGAGATGTACTGTTTCTGGGTAAATGCCTCCAGCTAAGTTAAAGTCTCACAGTCCTCAAGAAAAACATTCCAGATCCAATAGGACCTCAAAGAATGAGCTGGAAATTTCTCGAGGTGGCTACAATCTCTCTTTGAAGGATCCTTCTCTTGGTGATGGGGAATTCGGAGTTGGCTAATGCCCCTACTAATCCCTATAATCTTCATATTGATGAGCTTATGATTGCTCCATGTATTATCAATTGTCTAATCTGTTTTGTCTCTGCCCAGGTCAACAAGCTACAACATGCAGTGCCAGTTAAATGAGGAGATATAAAACTACAGCCAACCATGGAAAATATTACTCACCCTTAGATGGAGACCATTATAAGGACTCTGAGGCTTGAGACTAGCAAGAGGGGGAGGCCCAATGCCTCTTGTTACCCCAGTTCAGCAGGAAGTAGACAGAGAAACCTCAAAGCCCCTACTCCCAAAGAATTGGGCCTCCTATTTTTGAGGGGGGAATGTTAGGTAGTTAGAATAGGAAAAAGGAGTCCATAATGGTGGTGACTAAAAAACAAAGAAAGGAAGTAATCTGCAAAAATAGAACAAAGGAAGGTATGAGGACCAGAGTGAGAACCTCAGGTAAAATAAACAGCCTTTCTGGCTAGCCCAATTAACTAGGGCAGGCTCAAGGGGGAGGAGAAAGATCATATAAAAAGGGGAGTCAAAATTGAGCAGCAGGCCTCTCTTCTCTTCATGTCTTTTGGGTCTGCCTGTCCTCACACCTTGAGCATTATTTTCCTTTGCTTTCCAAATAAAACTCAGCTGTAACTCTGGTCTGTCTGTCACTTCAAATTTTATCTGCAGTGAGACAGACCTGAGGAAAATACAAACTCCCTCAACAACCAGGTATCCCCCTGATGTTTTCTCCTGGGACCACTCCTGAGACACTACAATTATTGGTCACAGTTAATGGGCATCTTGATAGAGACTGGATGGACTAAGAGGGTCTCATTCCCATGGCGGTACTCACTGTAGGCTCCTACAGACTTTCATCCTGTTGTAGACTAAGGAGGATCTTTACTTGGAAGTTCCAGGGTAGATTTCCAAGAGGGTTTAGAAGCAATTTCAATGCCTATTGAGATTTCTCTGAAGCCCTATAATGTTCCTTTTCTTGCATTCTGTTACTGTGCCAAGGTAAGTCACAAGGCCAGTTCAAATTCAACACAATAAGCTATTCTGATTAGGTAAGTCAGCAGTTTAATCGGTAATATTTTTCCCTTGCCCAATTAGTATTTAAAAATATAGCCACACCATTTCTCATCCATTATGATAGTTACTGTAAATTAAAAAGAGACAAAGAAAATATAAAATAGCAAGAACTGTCAAGGATGTGAGGAAATTGGATCCCTTGTTCACTACCGGTAGTAATGTAAAATGGTTCAGCCATTATGGAAAATATTATAGTAGTTGCTTAAATATTTAAACAGAATTACCATTTGATCCAATAATTTTACTTTTGAGTATATACCCCCAAAAAATAAGGACTCAAAGAGATATTTGTTTACCCTTGATCGTAACAAAATTATTCATAATAGCCAAAATGTGGAAGCAAACCAAGTGCTGATGAGAAGCAAACCATCAATAGGTGAAAAAAACAACATATGTATGGGTGTATGCATGCATACTGAGTTGCTTCAGTAGTGTCTGACGTTTTGTAACCTTATTAACTAAAGTCCACCAGGCTCCTCTCTCCATGCAATATCCCAGGAAAGAATACTGGAGTAGGTTGCTACTTCTCCAGGGGATCTTCCCAACCTAAGGATCAAACCCTTGTCTCCTGCGTTGAGAGGCATATTTACCACTGAGCCACCAAGGAAGCCACAGTGAAATACTATTCAGTGTTAAACAAGAAAATGAGATGGTTGGATGGCATCACCAACTCAATGGATATGAGTTTGTGTAGACTCCAGAAGTTGGTGATGGACAGGGAGAACAGGCCTGCTTCGGTTCATGGGGTCACAAAGATTCGGACATGACTGAGACAGAACTGAACTGAACTGAAACAAGAAAAGGAATTTTGATAGACACTATAACATGGGAGAAAATTGAAGATGTTCAGTTCAGTTCAGTTCAGTTCAGTTGCTTAGTCATGTTCGACTCTTTCAGTTCAGTTCAGTCACTCAGTCGTGTCCAACTCTGCGACCCCATGAATCACAGCACACCAGGCCTCCCTGTCCATCACCAACTCCCAGAGTTCACTCAGAATCGAGTCCATAGAGTCAGTGATGCCATCCAGCCATCTCATCCTCGGTTGTCCCCTTCTCCTCCTGCCCCCAATCCCTCCCAGTATCAGAGTCTTTTCCAATGAGTCAACTCTTCACATGAGGTGGCCAAAGTACTGGAGTTTCAGCTTTAGCATCATTCCTTCCAAAGAAATCCCAGGGCTGACCTCCTTCAGAATGGACTGGTTGGATCTCCTTGCAGTCCAAGTGACTCTCAAGAGTCTTCTCCAACACCACAGTGCAAAAGGATCAATTCTTTGGCACTCAGTTTTCTTCACAGTCCAACTTTCACGTCTATACATGACCACAGGAAAAACCAAAGTCTTAACTAGACAGAACT
>SJYC01101948.1:0-15135 GCA_006408675.1 Madoqua kirkii
TTCACTCAGGTATCAGCTCAAATCAATTCTTTAGAGAGACTTTCTCTGATACTCAAATTAAAATAAATGTTTCCAAATTTCTATCACATCAATACATGGATTTTTGATATTTTGTTATTTATTTTTTATTTTTATTGGGTTTATTCATCCGTAAGGATTGGGACCAAATGTATTTTTTTAGCACTGTGCCAACAGTTTTGGGATAATTGAATAAATAATGAATGAACAATTTGTATGTAAATACTAAGAAAAGAAAGAAAGAAAGTAAAGTCACTCAGTCATGTCCGACTCTTTGTGACCCCTCGGACTGTAGCTTACCAGGCTCCTCTGTTCATGGGATTCTCCAGGCAAGAATACTGGAGTGGGTTGCCATTTCTTTCTCCAGAGGATCTTTGCAACCCAAGGATCGAACCTGGGTCTCCCACATTGCAGGCAAATGCTTTACCCTCTGAGCCACTATGGAAGTCCTATATAAATACTAAGGCACACATTAAAAATTGTGACATTGACCATTAAGGAATATTATCATGGGAAATATTATGATCATGGGTCTAGTGGCTTAGAAGGAGTTTCTGGAGGTGGTAATAAAGAATAAAGCCTTTAAGTTCCTAAAGTGAAAGATGGGCAGTCATTTCCGACTCTTTGCAACCCCATGGACTATACAGTTCATGGAATTCCCCAGGCCTGAATACTGGAGTGGGTAGCCTTTCCCTTCTCCAGGTGATCTTCCCAACTCAGAGGTCGAACCCAGGTCTCCCACATTGCAAGTGGACTCTTTACCAGCTGAGCCACAAGGGAAGCCCAAGAATACTGAAGTGGGTAGCCTATACTTTCTCCATAGGATCTTTCTGACCCAGGCATCAAACCAAGTTCTCCTGCATTTCAGGCAGATTCTTTACCAACTGAGCTATCAAGGAAGAAATCCAAACTTCCTAAGGCCTGGCAAAAAAGAAAGAACGAGAATTGAAAGAAAATGCAGTGGGAAGAACTGAGCATCTGATTATTTCAGGAAATTTCCTGGAGGGATGGAGTGTTTCTACTTCCTGCTGCTTCTGGAAGCCATAGACTCTTGACATCTGAATTCTCTCTAACTTCCTACTTCCAGTGAGTTGATAGCATGATGATAAGAGTCTTCTGGAGTTTAATTTCAATTGTGCCATAAGATAGTAACCCAGCATCCTCCTCCACAGTTCCCACAGTGAAACTTACAAATATACTACGCCTTTATTAGACCTGGCACTTTTTCTCAGGAAGGGTCACCCTTGTCTTAGCTCTCATCTTGCTTAAAAAAAGAGAGATATATATGAAGGAAGCATGTGAAATGAAAGAGAGAGGGGAATTCTGTTGTTACTTGGTAAAGAAACTTAAGAGTTGAATGTTGAAATTTGATTCTGATATATCAGTCATTTCTTAAAGAGACAATGTCCTGAGTGTAATATGTTTTGCATGTTCAGGACTGTCATTTGTCAATATTGACAATATTTGTATTTTGGTCCAACAATATATAAGAAGGATTATATTCCATGATCAAGTGGATTTATCCCAAGGTGCAAGAATAGTTCAATATTTCAATTCAATCATATAACGTAATGTACTACATTAAGAATAGAAAAGATAAAAATCATATAATTACTGCAATAGATACAGAAAAAGCATAGACAAAATTCAACATGCATTCATGAGAAAAACGCTCATCAAAATTGTTACAGAAGTAACATATCTCAACATAATAAAGATCAGTTATGACAATACCACAGCTAAACCATACTCAACAGTGAAAAGCTGAAAATCATTTTCCCAAAATCAAGAACAATATCTACTCTTGTGTGCTCAGTTGCTCAGGCATGTCCAACTCTTTGCAACTCCACAGACTGTGGCCTATTCTTGCTACTTTTATAGTATTGTAAGTCCTGGACTCAGCAATTAAACATGAAAAAGAAATAAAAGGCATGCAAATTGGAAGGGAGGAAATAAAGCTGTCATACATGTTAGAACATCTCCTCATATGACATATAAAAGTAAGCTCAAAATGGATTAAAGGCCTAAATATAGATCTAACACCATAAAAGTGCTATAAGAGAGCATAAGCAGAACATTCTTTGACAACTTAGCAAGAGTTTTTGGGTCTGTCTTCTAAAGCAAAGTAAATAAAGCACAAATAAAAGTACAAAGCCTAATTTAACTTAAAAGCTTTTGCACAGCAAAAGTAACTACAAAAAATGAAAAAGCCAACTGATAGGAGAAAATGTTTGCAAATAGTATAATCATTATGGGTGTTAATATTCAAAATATATAAATAGCTCATACAACTGTAGCAACAAAAACAAATAAGATTTTAAAAATGGACATAAGACCTGAATAGACATTCTTCCAAAGAAACCATACAGGTGGATGAAAGATACATGAAAAGATGCCCAACATCACTACGTACTAGAGAAATACAAATCAAAACCACAATGAGGTATTAACTCACCCCTGTCAGAATGATCATCACCAAAATGTCTGTAAGAAAGAAGTGTTGGCAAGGATGTGGAGAAAAGGGAATTCTCATACACCATTGATAGGAATGAAACTGGTGTAACCACTATGGAAAACATTAAGAATTTCCCTCAAAAACTGAAAATATAGCTATCATATGACTCAGCAATTCTACTCCTGGGTGTATATTCAAAAACATAAAAACACCAACTTGAAAAGACACATGCATCGCAATTTTCATAACAATATTATTTACAATAGCCCTGAAATGAAAGCAATTCAACTGTTCATCAACATATGCATGGACTAAGAAAGTATAGTTTTATATACACAATTGAAGACCACTCTGCCAAAAACTATTATGAAATTCTGTCATTTGCAGCAGTGTGAATGGACACTCCCACCAGGGAAGACTCAGATGGTAAAGAATCCACCTGCAATTGCAGGAGACACAGGTTTGATCCCTGGGTGGAAAGATCCTGGAGAAGGGAATGGCTACCCCTTCCAATATTCTTGCCTGATGAGTTCCATAGACAGAGGAGCCTAGTTTTGCAAAAAGTCAGACATGGACACAACTGAGTAGCTAACACTTTGGCTTTCAAATGAGCAAGAGGTGGATGCATAGGTATCTGTAAGAATAATTAGTATTAAAAAACCATGCTTCATGAAAAGTCAGACTAGTATGCAATATCTGTTATTAACTAGTCTTACAATATTCCTATGTTTCCTCTCACCAAGATCTCAAATACATTAGCATTTTTGAGTTACTATTAAGTTCTAGTGAAAAATCTGCAGTTCTTAGAGTTTAATGGTGACAGAGAACTGTCTCTCAAACATAATCCTCAAATCTCAAATGCATAAATATTTTTAGGGCACTTTTAAGTTTGCCATTTCTTTCCATTGTTGAAAAGTATTATAATATATCTAATTATTATTAAATAATTTCATCTATGAATGTGAAAAATTTGCATGCCAGATAATGTGAAGATCAAAAGTATATTATTACAGTAGAGGTTCATCTTATATATACTAAGCAAACCCATTTGTTATACCCTGAGTAAAAGCCATGCTTACACTATGACCACACTCTCAAAATACTAAAAAAGGCAAGGGTGGGATGAATTGAGAGTAGCATTGAAACATATATTTCTACATTACATATGTAAAATAGTCAGCCAGTGGGAACTCGCTGTGTGACACAGGGAGTTCAAACCCAGTGCTCTGTGACAACCTAGAAGGTTGGAATGGTGTAGGCAGTGGAAGGGAGGTTCAAGAAGGAGGGGACATGTATATAACTATGCCTGATTTAAATTGATGTATGTCAGAAACCAGCACAATATTGTAAAGCAATTATTCCCCTAGTTAAAAATAAGTAAATAAATTATAAAATCAGAACAAAACAAAATCAACTTAGGCTACAACCAAAAGGAAGAGAGACTGAACCTGTCACTGAATAACTGACTTGAGAACACATTGGCTTCCTTGGTGGCTCAGATGGTAAAGAATCCACCTGCAATGTGGGAGACCCAGGTTTGATCCTTGAGTTGGGAAGATTCTGTGGAGAAGGTCATGGCAACCCACCCCAGTATTCTTGCCTGGAGAATCCCATGGACAGAGGAGCCTGATGGGCTACAATCCATGGGGTTGCAGAGAGTTGAACACAACTGAGTGACTAAGCACACAGAACTGACCTACTAATTCTTTCCAAAAAGCTTATGTAATAATTTTACAAGTAAATTTTACCTTCCTTCTTAATATTTTTTTTACCTTCTTAATAAACAGTTGAAAATCTCAATAAAAGTTATAAGCTATATGTTTAGTTTTAAAGGAGCAAAAATAAATCTAAATAATGTCTTTGTGAGCCAAACAATTATTTTTTTCTATTTCCCAAAGGGTTATACTCAATTGCATATTTATTATTCTAGCTATCAAATTTGCATTTAGTTCTTAAGTTTTATCAGTATGCTTGCTTGTTTCAAACAGACAGGAAAACAAAACTGTTAAATCTGTTTTATAGTTTGATAATACAAAATCTAGCACTGAGTCAATACACCTCAGTTTAAATGATAAATAATTGAAAATATCATTATAACTATAAAGTAAAATCATAGGAAACTGTCATTTCCAACTCTCTCTATCAAGTAAGTTATGCCACTGAAAACATGACCAACCATCAGACAAAGCTCTGCTGATGATGTCCACTGACAGCAAATGAAATGTTAAGAAGAAAATATTTTAAGAACAAAAGCAACATACTTGGAGGATGAAAAGTAATGTAGTAAAAATGGATGCAAACTGAATTTTTAAGTGTTAAAGCAATACATTTGCTTAAGGAAAATCCATGAATGATAGAAAGGATTTAGAAGAATATAAAGAAATGGTGACATCTGACCAAACACTGGATCTTCAAAATGGCCTTGGAGGGGCAAGAGAAATAATCCATAATCGAACAGTGTTAGAGGATCAAATGGCAAACTCATTAATGAAACTTATTCTACATAAAGATGTCAAGCCAAGTGAATAATATGCTATAGTCATCCAAAGAACTTTGAAGAGCTCTCCACTTTTGTACATTTGACTGGTTTCTTTACATTTTACAACATGAGATAAAGTTATTAAACATTCTCTGCTAGAGGAATTGGTTTATGGCATATGATCTTGTTCAGATTCCATCAGATTAGGAAAATCTCTTAATTCTGGCCAGGATATAGGAACAAGGGACCAAGGCAAGAATAGGCCATTAGTGTCTGAAAGACAACATGTGTGAGTTGTTTCTACTCTTAGGGAACTCATTCCAGGACAAGTCTTTAACAAGAAATAAACTGAGAAAACCTATATAGTGCCTTTTAGTTCACAGATTTTTAGTATTCCACTTAGGGAGATATTTTTATAAATTTAGATTTTTTTGCCCTACGCAAAACGTCTTGAATAAGAATTTATTGGGTTATAACCATGAATCAGGATTTTAAATAAACACCAGGAAATTCTGATACATTGCATTTAAAACTGAACATTGGAGGATCTGACAAACCATATGGGTTACTTGAATGAGACTTTATGTTGAGAGACCAAAGAGAATCTACTTATTAGATGTAGAGACCTTAATTAAGTAGAAAAGGGATGGGATGTGGGCCTAGGAGTCTTGCAGACCTTGCTATCAGAATGGGTGAGACATAATGTAAAAAAAAATCATATAAAGTCTAAATTCAGGGTTTAAATGATTGGTTTCACCCTTAGAGAAAAGTTTTCTAAGAATAAACCTAGGAATAGGGAGAATATATAGGTCAGACTAACACAGAGACTGATCTTGATGCAAATATAAAATAACTGAAAAATACACCCCCAACATCTTCTCCTGAAAGATGCTGTATTGATACACCACAATTACAGTTAATATAATTACTGAGGAATTGAGAAAAGACAAAAATAATGAATAAAAGTGAATTAGACATGATGGGATGTTTTCTATAATTAGAAACACCCAAATCTCAGTGACTTATTATAAAATGTATTATACATTGCAATTAAATTGCCTCAATACAAACCATCTTGGGCTTAGGATCCTGTTCCAGTACCAAAAGAGGTTTGCTATCACTGGGTTGAAAAGAAGAAAAATACTTCTAAGATGAGCCACAGCAGAGTGCTAAGGAAAAAACAACAACAATAATTCAGCACCAAAAGGTAAGTTCACTAGGCCAATTAAGATTGAGGTTGTACCTGCCCCATTACAACCCTAGCACCAACATCAGTCCACATCTGGAGAATGGAAATACCATGGACAGCGACTCCCTATCCTGTATAGGATAACCAACACTTTAGAGAGCCAATATAGGATTTAGCCATACCAGAGAAAAACAACAATTAATATAACATAACAATAAAACATATAGTAAGGTAGCTATATTTTTAGCATGAAAATGACAGGCACTTGAAATTAATTATTTTTCTGTTTTATTTTTACATTTTCTTACATCAGTGCTACTGATTAATCAAAATGATGATGGCAGCAATAAATAATATTAAGGCTACTTAATTAAAAGATGCTTACTCCTTGGAAGAAAAGTTATGACCAACCTAGATAGTATATTCAAAAGAAGAGACATTATTTTGCCAACTAAAATCCGTCTAGTCAAGGCTATGGTTTTTCCAGTAGTCATGTATGGATGTGAGAGTTGGACTGTTAAGAAGGCTGAGCGCCGAAGAATTGATGCTTTTGAACTGTAGTGTTGGAGAAGACTCTTGAGAGTCCCTTGGACTGCAAGGAGATATAACCAGTCCATTTTGAAGGAGATCAACCCTGGGATTTCTTTGGAAGAAATGATGCTAAAGCTGAAATTCCAATACTTTGGCCACCTCATGCGAAGAGTTGATTCATTGGAAAAGACCCTGATGCTGGGAGGGACTGGGGGCAGGAGAAGAAAGGGACGACCAAGGATGAGATGGCTGGATGGCATCACTGACTCGATGGACGCGATTCTGAGTGAACTCCCGGAGTTGGTGATGGACAAAGAGGCCTGGTGTGCTGCGATTCATGGGGTCACAAAGAGTCAGACACGACTGAGAGACTGAACTGGATTGAACTGAAGTAATATGTTTGACAAAACAGAGTGATAAATATGAAAAGTTTTTACATAATCTGTGCTCTCTGAATACCAGATCTCCTGACCTGAATCTTGAGAAACCTGTATGCAGGGCAGGAAGCAACAGTTAGAACTGGACATGGAACAACAGACTGCTTCTAAATAGGAAAAGGAGTACGTCAAGGCTGAATATTGACACTTTGATTATTTAATTAATATGCAGAAAACATCATGAGATATGCTGGGGTGGATGAAGCATAAGTTAGAATCAAGATTGCAGGGGAACTATCAATAACCTCAGATATGCAGATGACACCACCCTTATGGCAGAAAGTGAAGAACTAAAGAGCCTCTTGATGAAAGTGAAAGAGAAGAGAGAAAAAGTTGGCTTAAAGCTCAACGTTCAGAAAACTAAGATCATGGCTTCTGGTCCCATCACTTCATGGGAAATAGATGGGAAAACAGTGGAAACAATGTCAGACTTTATTTCTGGGGGCTCCAAAATCACTGAAGATGGTGACTGCAACCATGAAATTAAAATACGCTTACTCCTTGGCAGGAAAGTTATGGCCAACCTGTGGCTGCTAAGTCACTTCAGTCGTGTCTGACTCTGTGCAACCGCATAGACTGCAGCCCACCAGGCTCTGCTGACCCTGTGATTCCCCAGGCAAGAACCCTGGAGTGGGTTGCCATTTCCTTCTCCAATGTATGAAAGTTAAAATTGAAAGTGAAGTCGCTCAGTCGTATCTGACTCTTAGCAACTCCATGGACTGCAGCCTACCAGGTTGCTCCATCCATAGGATTTTCTAGACAAGAGTCCTGGAGTGGGGTGCCATTGCCTTCTCCAGTGACCAACCGGGACAGCATATTAAAAAGCAGAGACATTGCTTTGCCAACAAAGGTTCATATAGTCAAGGCTATGGTTTTTCCAGCAGTCATGTATGGATGTGAGAGTTGAAATATAAAGAAATCTGAACACCGAAGAATTGATGCTTTTGAACTGTGCTGTTGGAGAAGATTCTTGAGAGTTCCTTGGACTGCAAGAAGATCCAACCAGTCCATCCTAAAGGAAATCAATTCCGAATATTCATTGGAAGGACTGATGCTGAAACTAAAACTCCAATACTTTGGCCACCTGATGCGAAGAACTGACACATTTAGAAAAGACCTCAGTGCTGGAAAAGGTTGAAGGCAGGAGGAGAAGGGGATGACAGAGGATGAGACGGTTGGGTGGCATCACTGACTCAATGGACATAAGGTTGGGTAAACTCCAGAAGTTGGTGATGGACAGGGTGGCCTGTTATGTTGCAGTCCATAGGGTCGCAAAGAGTCAGACACGACTGAGTGACTGAATTGAACTGAACTGTGCTCTCGGATAGAGCAATTTTACGTAAAAAAAAAAAAAAAAAAAAAAAAACTATTGGATATTCACATGTTGTAAGCTAGATAGCATATTAAAATATGTAAACAGAAGGATATTGTGGTGTTGTAGAGGAACATGGCTGAATAGAAGATGTGCTCTCATCTTTTCATTTGAGAACTCAAAAATTACAACTCACTGCTGAACAACCATCGACAGGAGAATGTTGGATGCCACCAAAAATAAATACCACAAGTTCAAGGGCAAAGGAGAGTCACCAACAAGGTGGTCATGAGGCAAAATCACATTTAGAATCAAACACCATAACCACCAGAGACACTCGAAGGGCTGAAACAAACTTGTGTGCACCAGGATGCAGAGACCTCACAAAGATTGAGCCAGGACTATGTTTGAGTATCTTCTGTGGAGGTACAGGTCAACAGTGGCCTGCCACAGTGGCAGGGGCTCTGGGTGCAGCATACCAGGGTATAGCATAAGCCCTCTTGAAGGAGATCACTATTAACCAGGAGCTGCCAGAACTTGTGCAGGACTGGAGAAACACAATCTTGGAGGGCAAAGGCAAAACCTTGTGTATACCAGGATCCAGAAGAAAGGGCCAGTGACCTCAAAAGAGAATGACCCAGACTTGCCTATGAATGTCCAGAAGTCTCTGGTGGAAGCATGGGTCAGCAGTGGCCTACTACAGGGTTGAAAGCACTGAGTGCATCAGTGCATGCAGAAGAACTTTTGAAGGTCCCTATTGTCTTCATTACCTCCACCATAGTTTGACTCAGGCCAAACAACAGGGAAGAAGGACAGCCCCACTCATCAACAGAAAATTGGATTAAAGATTTACTGAGCATGGCCCCACCCATCAGAACAAGACCCAGTTTTCCCCTCAGTCCCTCCCATCCAGAAGCTTCCATAAGCTTCCTATCCTTGTCCATCAGAGGGCCAACAGAATGAAAACCAAAATCACAGTAAATTTATCAAACTGATCACATGGACCACAGCCTTGTCTAACTCAATAAAACTATGAGCATGCCAAGTAAGGCCACCCGAGATGGATGGGCCATGGTGGGGTGTTTTGACAAAATGTGGTCCACTGGAGAAGGGAATGGCAAACCACTTCAGTATTCTTGCCTTGAGAACGCCATGAACAGTATAAAAAGGCAAAAAGATAGGACACTGAAAGGTGAACCCCCCAGGTTGGTAGGTGCCCAATATGCTACTGGAGATCAGTGGAGAAATAACTCCAGAGAGAATGAAGAGGTGGGGCCAAAGTAAAAACAACACCCAATTGTGGATATGACTGGTATGGAAGTAAAGTTCGATGCTATAAAGTGCAATATTGCATAGGAACCTAGAATGTTAGGTCCATGAATCAAGGCAAATTGGAAGTGGTCAAAAAGGAGAAGGCAAGAGTGAACATCAACATTGTAGGACTCAACTGAACAAAAATGGACTGGAATGGATGAATTTAACTCTGATGACCATCATATCTTCTACTGTGGGCAAGAACCCCTTAGAAGAAAAGGAATAGCCATCATAGTCAACAAAAGAGCCCAAAATGCAGTACTTGGATGCAGTCTCAAAAACAACAGAATGATCTCTGTTTGCTTCCAAGGCAAATCATTCAATGTTACAGTAATCCAAGTCTATGCCCTGACCAGTAATGCTGAAGAAGCTGAAGTTGAATAGCTGTATAAAGACCTACAAGACCTTCTAGAACTAAAACCCAAAATGATAACCTTTTCATTATGAGACTGGGATGCAAAAGTAGGAAGTCAAGAAACACATTTTCCTGGAGTAACAGGCAAATATGCCCTTAGAAGACAAAACAAAGCAGGTCAAAGGCTAACAGAGTCTTTCCAAGAGAACACACGAGTCATAGCAAACCTCCTCTTTCAACAACAAAAGAGAACACTCTACACATGGACATCGCCAGATGATCAACACCGAATTCAGATTGACTATATTCTTTGCAGCAAAAGATGGAAAAGCTCTATATAGTCAGCAAAAACAAAACCAGGTGCTGACTGTGGCTCAGATCATGAACTCCTTATTGCCAAATTCAAACTGAAATTGAAGAAAGTGGAGAAAACCATGAAACCATTCAGGTATTACCTAAATCAAATCCCTTATGACTATACACTGGAAGTGAGAAATAAATTTAAGGGACTAGATATTACAGACAGAGTGCCTGATGAACTCTGGACTGAGGTTTGTGACATTGTACAGAAGATAGGAATCAAGATCATCCCCGAGAAAAAGAAATGCAAAAAAGCAAAATGGCTGTCTGAGGAAAGCTTACAAATAGCTATTCAAAGAAGAGAAGTGAAAAGCAAAGGAGAAAAGGAAAGATATAAGCATCTGAATGCAGAGTTCCAAAGAATAGCAAGAAGAGATAAGAAAGCCTTCCTTGGCAATCAATGCAAAGAAATAGAGGAAAACAACAGAATGGGAGACTAGAGATCTCTTGAAGACAATTAGAGATACCAAGGGAACATTTCATGCAAAGATGAGCTCGATAAAGGACAGAAGCTGAAGATATTAAGAAGAGGTGGCAAGAATACACAGAAGAACTGTACAAAAGAGATTTTCACGACCCAGATAATCAAGATGGTGTGATCACTCACCTACAGCCAGACATCCTAGAATGTTAAGTCAAGTGGGCCTTAGGAAGCATCACTTCGAACAAAGCTAGTGGAGGTGATGGAATTCCAGTTGAGCAATTTTAAATCTTGAAAGATGATGCTGTGAAAGTGTTGCACTCAATATGCCAGCAAATTTGGAAAACTCAGCAGTGGCCACAGGACTGGAAAAGATCCGTTTTTATTCTAATCCCAAAGAAAGGCAATGTCAAAGAATGCTCAAACAACCGCACACTTGTACTCATCTCACATGCTAGTAAAGCTCAAAATTCTCCAAGCTAGGCTTCTGCAGCACATGAACTGTGAACTTCCAGATGTTTAAACTTGTTTTAGAAAAGCAGAAGAAACAGAAATCAAATTGCCAATATCCACTGGATCATGGAAAAAGCAAGAGAGTTCCAGACAAACATCTACTTCTCTTTCATTGACTAAGACAAAACCTTTGACTGTGTGGATCACAAAAGATTGTGGAAAATTCTTCAAGAGATAGGAATACTAGACCACCTGGCCTTCTTCCTGAGTAATCTGTATGCAAGTCAAGAAACAACAGTTAGAACTGGACATGAAACAACAGACAGTGGTTTCAAATCCACTAAGGAGTACGTCATGGTTGTGTATTGTCACCCTGCTTATTTAACTTATATTTAGAGTTTATCATCAGAAACGCTGGGCTGGATGAAACACAAGCTGTATTCAAGACTGCCTGGAGAAATATCAATAACCTCAGATATGCAGGTGGTACCACCATATGAAAGAAAGTGAAGAACTAAAGAGCCTTTTGATGAAATTGAAAGAGAAGAGTGAAAAAATAGGCTTAAAACTCAATATTCAGAAAACTAAGACAATAGCATCTGGTCTCATCACTTCATGGCAAATAGATTTGGAAATAATGGAGTGAGTGACTTTTTTTTTTGCTGCTCCAAAATCACTGCAGATGGTAACTGCAGCCATGAAATTAAAAGATGCTTGCTACTTGGAAGAAAAGCTATGACCAACATAGACAACATATTAAAACCCAGAAAATTACTTTGCCAACAGAATTCCATCTAGTCAAAGCTATGGTTTTTCCAGTAGTAATATATATTGATGTGAGAGTTGGACTATAAATAAAACTGGGCACTGAAGAATTGATGCTTTTGATCCATGGTGTTGGAGAAGACTCTTGAGAGTCCCTTGGACTGCAAGGAGGTCCAATCAGTCCATCTTAAAGGAAATACGTCCTGAATATTCATTAGAAAAACTGATGCTTTAGCTGAAACTCCAATACTTTGGCCATCTGATGTAAAGAACTGACTCATTGGAAAAGACCCTGATACTGCAAAATTTTATTGAGGTCAGGAGGAGAGAATGAGATGGTTTTTAACTCAACTTTAAGAGACAGGGAATCCTGGCATGCTGCATTAAAGGAAATACGTCCTGAATATTCATTAGAAAAACTGATGCTTTAGCTGAAACTCCAATACTTTGGCCATCTGATGTAAAGAACTGACTCATTGGAAAAGACCCTGATACTGCAAAATTTTATTGAGGTCAGGAGGAGAGAATGAGATGGTTTTTAACTCAACTTTAAGAGACAGGGAATCCTGGCATGCTGCAGTCCATGGCGTCGCAAAAAATCAGACACAGTTACTGTGCTTTGAAGTTTAGGTGAACTGCAAGTACTTTGCCAAAATAAACTTTATAGAAAATGATTAAATTAAAGATTAAACAACAAGGGATTATAAAGTGAATGAAAGTCCCAAACCTATTTTTAAAGTACCAGATAATGTAGAGATTTGGGGCCCACTGTGGATACTATAAAACATCTACAAACATTAAAGGACAGGTTCATAGTCTTGGAAAAAGTATATGTGAGTCAAATAATACTTAATGTCAAGATGCAGGAATAAAAGCTCAAATCCTAAGATAAGATATTTGAACACTAATATTAGAATTGGTGCAACTTCAGAACTGAAACACATAATGAACCCCTGTTCAACAAAAGCAATTTCATGGTACTTCTCAAGACAGTTGATCTAGTCAGACTTAAGGCATGTGTAGCATCACTGTTTTATGTGTGGATAAATCATTAGGGTGGTTTTGTGTTTCTTTGGTATATGGATGGTTGGGTGGAACGTTAAGGATACTGTGATTCTCCTAGAGAAATTAGCATGAGGTTAGGAGAAAATGCTTTGAATGAGACCAATCTGAATTTGAAGTATAATTCGTCCATGGTTCAAAATTGCCAGGGGCAAATTATTCCCTTTGTATGTTAGGGTTTACAGAGCTTACTTCCCAGAATTTACATGAGTTTTAAATGAGCTTCTGTATGTTGAGTGCTTAGCAAATGTCTGGTCTACAGAAAGTATTAAAAATATGGTATCTTAATTATTATTACTATTTTTCTTCTGACTGTGGCATGGGTAACATGGGGGCCTTACAGACATACTTTGCATAGCACAACTAGGAAATTAAAGCAGGTTGTTAGGTGGTGTATTTGCCTGAGGACTCCAGGATATTGAAGGAAGAGGGTTTTTAAGGAAAAGAGGACTGACAGAAATGCAGGTCAGAAAATTCCAAGATTAACATTTGAAAACAAAATAAAATTATAAATAAATTTTCTAAGAATATTGCACCAGTAGGAATAGGAAAATCACTCCGAATTAAGAGACATTTCAGTCTGAAACAACTTGATTAGTAAGGAATAACCATAGGTATGATATCGTAGTTAATGGAATAAACTAAATTTAGGTAGTGCATCCTCTTTGTTGTTCAGTCGCTAAGTCATGTCTGGCTCTGCGACCCCATGGATTGTAGTTGACTAGGCTTTTCTGTCCTTCGTTATGTCCTGGAGTTCGCTCAGATTCACGTCCATTGAGTTGGTGATGCTATCTAGCCACCTCATCTTTTGCTCCACTTCCCTCCCCCTCTGCCCCTGCTTCTGCCTTTAATCCTTCCCAGCAGCAGGATTTTTTCCAATCAGTTGCATCAGGTGGTCAAATCACTGGAACTTAAGCATCAATCCTTCCAATGAATATTCAGAGCTGATTTCCTTCAGGATTGACTGGTTGGATCTTCTTGCAGTCCAAGGGACTCGCAAGAGTCTTCTCCAACATCACTGTTCAAAGGCATTAATTCTTTGGTGATCGGCTTTTTTTTACTATCCAGTTCTCACATCCACACAGAACTACTGGAAAACCCATAGCTTTGACTATATAGACATATGCTGGCAAAGTGATGTCTCTGTTTCTTTTTAATACACTGTCTAGATTTATCATGGAGATGGAAATAGCAACCCACTTCAGTATTCTTGCTGGAGGAATCCCATGGACCAAGGAGCTGGTCTGTTACCACCTATAGTGTTGCAGAGTCACACATGACTGAAAAGACTAAGCAGGCAGATTTATCATAACTTTCCTTACAAAGAAGAAACGTCTTTTAATTTAATGACTGCAATCCCCATTGGCAGTGATTTTGGAGATGAAGAAAATAAAACCTGCCACTGCTTCTACTTTTTCCCCTTCTACTGACCACGAAGAGATGGGCCCAGATGTCATGATCTTAATGTTTTTTAATGCTGAGTTTCAGGCCAGTTTTTCCCCACTCTCCTCTTTCACACTTATCAAGAGGCTCTTTAGTTGTGTTCTAAATACACATTAATACCTATATTCCAGGACACTGTAAAGGATTGCATTATCTATTTTGGGAAGGTCAAATTCAAATCAGTGACAGCTGAGGTGTCAGATGACAGGTGGGGCAGGCCAGTGGTAATAAAAACATGAACTACAGAGACTACATTGACTAAAGAAAGCACCCACAGCTAAAAGGATGAAAGAAAGCAACAGCATGAACAGAGACAGAGTCAATCCAGCACTGAGGAGAAATGGTGGCATCTGGAACCTCAGATCTCAATAGTTAACAGTGACCTTGGAGCTAATGATATCGTGTTTACTTTTCCCTAAAATTGAGATTGTCTGTAGGATGGACTTTCTTCACAGAAAACATGTACATACAGTAATGATCAAATGTAATTCATCCCTAAAATGCAACAACAGTTCAATATTTGAAAATCAATTGTTATTGA
>SJYC01101955.1:0-16608 GCA_006408675.1 Madoqua kirkii
TACCTTTAAGAGGAGATCCACAATTGTGGAAATAAATATTATTAAGCTATCAATATTATTAAGCCTTAAGAAAAAGAAGATCCTGCCATTTGCAACAACATAGATAAACCCAGAAGACAATATGCTAAGTCAAATAAACCACACACAGAAAGAAAAAAACAAAACAAAACTGCACAACTTCAGATACATGTAGAATTTTTAAAAAAGCTAACTACATATAAGAAGAGAGTAGGTGGCTGTGGATGGCAGGGAAAAGATGTAGGTCAAAGGGCACAAAGTAGAAATAATTATCTACGGTAAGAGTAAGGATCTAATGTAGAATATGATGACTATGCTTAATACTTCTTTTCTGAATCCTGGTAACTTGCTAAGAGAGTAGATTTCAGGTTCACTCATCCCATAGAAATAGTGACTATATAACAAGATGTGCTAATTTGTTTGACTGTAGTAATCATTCAGGATTTCCCTGATGACACTCAGTTCAATTCAATTCAGTCACTCAGTTGTGTCAACTCTTTGCGACCCCAGAGACTGCAGCACCCCAGGCCTCCTTGTCCATCACCAACTCCCAGAGTTTACCTGAACTCATGTCCATTGGGTCGGTGATGCCATCCAACCATCTAATCCTCTGTCATCCCCTTCTCCTCCTGCCTTCAGTCTTTCCTAGCATCAAGATCTTTTTAAATGAGTCAGTTCTTCACATCAGGTGACCAAACTATTGGAGTTTCAACTTCAACATCAGTCCTTCCAATAAAAAACTCAGGACTGATCTCCTTTAGGATGGACTAGTTATATCTCCTTGCAGTCCAAGGGACTCCCAAGAGTCTTCTCCAACACCAAAGCTCAAAAGCGTCAATTCTTCGGCACTCAGCTTTTTTTTTATAGTCCATCTCTTATATCCATACATGACTACTGGAAAAACCATAGCCTTGACTAAAAGTAAAGTCATGTCTTTACTTTGGCAAGGTAATGTCTCTCTTTTTTAATATGAAGACACTAGTGATAAAAAATCTACCAGTGGAGGAGATTCAGGTTTGATCTCTGGGTTGGGAAGGTCTCCTGGAGAAGGAAATGACAACCCACTCCAGTTTTCATGCCTGAAGAATCCCACAGACAGAGGAGCTTGGTGGGCTACAGTCCATGAGGTCACAGAACAGTTGCACACAACTACTAAACAACAATAATCATTCCACTGTGCCTTTGTATATCAAATCATCATGTTTTATAGCTTAAGCATATATACATTTTTATTTAAATGATAAATGCTTGCATTTTAAAAAGAACACATCAGAAGAGAATCAGGACTTTGGAACACCCAGGCCCGGTGAAGCTTCACACTGCTTCCTGTGTGTCAAGGTTAGACCCTAACATATGCCTTGAAGCTGCCCTGAGGTGAATAGAAGAGCAGAGGAGTGTGTCACAGCCTCATGACTGTTCTAAGTCCTGCTTTCTCAGCTGCATTCAAATAGTTTAATATTTTTAAGTTATTGCTGAATGGTTTCCAAGAATTCAAGATGGCTCTTTTTGGTTATTCTCCTTTTCAGTTATCAGGACTTTGGAACACCCAGGCCCGGTGAAGCTTCACACTGCTTCCTGTGTGTCAAGGTTAGACCCTAACATATGCCTTGAAGCTGCCCTGAGGTGAATAGAAGAGCAGAGGAGTGTGTCACAGCCTCATGACTGTTCTAAGTCCTGCTTTCTCAGCTGCATTCAAATAGTTTAATATTTTTAAGTTATTGCTGAATGGTTTCCAAGAATTCAAGATGGCTCTTTTTGGTTATTCTCCTTTTCAGTTTATAATAAAGTGCGTTGATATAACTTCTTGAGCTCAGAGGACCTGAGAATAAATCCTGCTCCACCATTTATTAGATCAGGAACTTCAGGTAAATGGATTCACCTCTCAGTTTTCCTATCTGTAAAAATATTAAAAAAAAGTTGAGTGATTTCCTGAATTCTTACAAGGATATAGTCCACATAGAGTGCTAGGCTTAAGGCCTGAAACATGTAATTATCTCTTAATAAATGTTAACTTTTTCTATGATCTGTCTAGGTGGGATGTGCATGATAACATTTCAGTATGAGAATAAAGCATTTTCATGTATGTGCATAAGAGACAAAATACGTGACATCACCATGAGGGAAAGAACCATAGTCATGGAATTTCGGCAACATAAAACCTTACTTTTCAAGTTGGTGAGTGTTTTAAGCAGGAGAAACTAAAGTGGTATTTTACACTAGATTTTTGCATAATTTTAGGGTGAAAAAATGTAATGTCCATGCATCCAATTTGAGATCTGCTATCTAAAGTGTTTTATAAGGACTTCGCTGGTGGCCCAGTGGTTAAGATGCCACATTTCCAGTGCAAGGTCCCCAGTTCCCATCCCTGGTTGGGTAACTAAGATCTGGCATGCTGAGTGGCCAAGAAAGAAATAACATAAAAAAATAAAGATTAAAAGAAAGTGCTTTATAAATAATCTGTCTCAAAAAGACTATAATACCAGGCACAAGAATGACAGCTTTCAAGAAACTCTTAGTGACTTTGACTAGACTTGTGCCTCAAAAGGAAGGATGCCATAGTTTATGATAATTTGCTTCTTCTAACTTTTTCTCTTTATTTTCATCAACATTACATATGGTTTCTTACAGCTGCAGCTGTATAGATTTTGGCTGACTTACACCGACATAGTCCATCTCTAATATTCTTCTTTGCTAAGAGCTATTCCACTTGTGAAATCAACAATATTTGGTACCTCATATCAGCAGCATAAGGGCTTCCCTAGTGGCTCAGTGGTAAAGAATCCAGCTGCAATACAGGAGACTCAGGGTCACTCCCTGGGTGGGGAAGAAGCCCTGAAGGAGGGCATGGCAACCCACTCCAGTATTCTTGCCTGAAGAATCCCATGGGCAGAGGAGCCTTGGGGGCTACAGTCCATGTGGTGGCAAAGTGTCAGACACAACTGAAGAGACTGAGCACACTTGCATACATCAGCAGCGTAAAGAAGGCTGAGAGTCCAAGAATGAATTCTTTCTAATTGTAGTGCTGGCGAAGACTCTTAGAGAAGCCCTTTGGAATGCAAGGAGATCAAACCAGTCAATCCTACAGGAAATCAACTCTGAATATTCATTGGAAGAACTGCTGCTGAAGTTGAAGCATCAATACTTTGGCCACCTGATGAGAAGAGCCCATTCGGTGGAAAAGATCCTGATGCTGGGAAAGACTGAAGGCAGGAGAGAAGGGGACAGGTGGCAGAGGGTCAGATGGTCAGGTAGCATCGCTGACTCAACGGACATGAGTTGAGTAAACTCCAGGAGACAGTGGAGGACAGAAGAGCCTGGTGTGCTGCAGCCCACGGGGCTGCAATGAGTTGGATACAACAACAGTCAGCAGCATATCTTGATTAAATTTCTGTTAACAAATACCATTGCTGTAAAACTCCAATAAGTCCTGGTGCCTGGAACCTCTAGGGCCATGCTAGAGGTTGGGCACCCAGGAAGAGTGGTGTGGTGCCTGCACTGGAGAACTCACTCACATCTAACAAGAAAGAAGCATCAGACAGATAGCATCAATGCCACAGAAGAAGTGTTGAAGAGAATGGGAGGTATGTAGTTTGGGCACTCTGAGTGGAGGAGAAAATTCTAAAGAATACCACAAAGGCAGCCACCAAGGGCCACCAAAAAAGAAACCTTCACACAGATCACATGGGAAAAGAAGATATTTTCACCAGATACTGGACGCAATGTTTATTTCCCTTCCCATGGTCCTGAGTTAGGCAAAGGGGTTTAGCTCCCAAGAGATTCTGCCCCAGGAATATTAGGGAAGCAAGTCAAAACAGGCTAGTCAAAACAGTTCCTGATTCAGTTCAGACTCAGGTCACAAATTCTTTAGAATGAAACCTCACAGACTATTTCTTTAGAGATTTTCAAACTAACTCTCCTAATATGCAAATATATTTATGCAAGGCCATTTGCTAACCCTGCTTGAGCCTGTGTGTGTTAACTCTGGAGACACACTGTCCAGTTATCCTCTGCCTGGTTTAAGGACTTTGAGCAAGTCATTTAACTAGCCTCTGTCTCAGTCTGTAAAATGCATCTGCCAAATGCAAAAATGAATGGATGTCACTTGGAACTTGGTGAGGATCCAAGTTAGTATCTTTTTTAAATATAAATTTATTTTAATTAGAGGCTAATTATTTTAAATATTGTATTGGTTTTGCCATACATCAACATGAATCTGCCACAGGTGTACATGTGTTCCCCATCCTGAACCCCCCTCACACCTCCCTCCCCATAGCATCCCTCTGGGTCATCCCAGTGTACCAGCCCAGAGCACCCTGTATCATGCATGGAACCTAGACTGGTGATTTGTTTCACTATAATAATATACATGTTTCAATGCCATTCCCTCAAATCATCCCCCCCTTGTCCTCTCCCACAGAGTCCAAGTGTTCTGTACATCTGTGTCTCTTTTGCTGTCTCACATACACGGTTACCATTACCATTTTTCTAAATTCCATATATATGTGTTAATATACTGTATTGGTGTTTTTCTTTTTGGCTTACTTCACTCTGCATAATAGGCTCCAGTTTCATCCACCTCCCTCATGAGAACTGATTCAAATGTACTCTTTTTAATGGCTGAATAATACTCCATTGTGTATATGTACCACAGCTTTCTTATCCATTTGTCTGCTAATGGATATCTAGGTTGCTTCCATGTCTTGGCTATTATAAACAGCGCTATGATGAACATTGGGGTACATGTGTCTCTTTCAGTTCTGGTTTACTTGGTGTGTATGCCCAGCAGTGGGATTGCTGGGTCATAAGGCAGTTCTATTTCCAATTTTTTTTAAAAATCTCCACATTGTTCTCCATAGTGGCTGTACTAGTTTGCATTCCCACTAACAGTGTAAGAGGGTTCCCTCTCCAGCATTTCTTGTTTGTAGACTTTTGGATAGCAGCCATTCTGACCAGCATGAGATGGTACCTCACTGTCATTTTGATTTGCATTTCTCTGATACTGAGTGATGTTGAGCATCGTTTCATGTGTTTGTTAGCCATCTGTATATCTTCTTTGGGGAAATGTCTGTTTAGTTCTTTGACCTATATTTTGATTGGGTCATTTATTTTTCTGGAATTGAGCTGCAGGAGTTGCTTGTATATTTTTGAGATCAATTCTGTGTCAGTTGCTTCATTTACTATTATTTTCCCTCATTCTGAAGGCTGTCTTTTCACCTTGCTTATGTCTTTGTTGTTGTTGTGCAGAAGCTTTTAATTTTAATTAGGTCTCATTTGTTCATGTTTGCTTTTATTTCCAGTATTCTGGGAGGTGGGTCATAGAGGATCTTGCTGTGATTTATGTCAAAGAGTGTTTTGCCTATGTTCTCCTCTAGGAGTTTTATAGTTTCTGGTCTTACATTTAGATCTTTAATCCATTTTGAGTTTATTTTTGTATATAGTGTTAGAAATTGTTCTAGTTTCATTCTTTTACAAGTGGTTGACCAGTTTTCCCAACACCACTTGTTAAAGAGATTGTCTTTCTTCATTGTATATTCTTGCCTCCTTTGTCAAAGATATGGTGTCCATAGGTGTGTGTATTTATTTGGGGGCTTTCTATTTTGTCCCATTGATCTATATTTCTGTCTTTGTGCCAGTATTATACTGTCTTGAAAATTGCAGAGGAGGATAAACTTCCAAACTCATTCTATGAGGCCACCATCACCCTAATACCAAAACCTGACAAAGAAGTCACAAAAAAAGAAAACTACAGGCCGATATCACTGATGAACATAGATTCAAAAATCCTTAAAAAAATTCTGGCAAACAGAATCCAACAACATATTAAAAAGATCATACATCATGACCAAGTGGGCTTTATCCCAGGGATGCAAGGATTCTTCAGTATCTGCAAATCAATCAATGTAATACACCACATTAACAAATTGAAAAATAAAAGCCATATGATTATCTCAATAGATCCAGAGAAAGCCTTTGACAAAATTTAACATTCATTTATGATAAAAAAAAAACTCTCCAGAAAGCAAGAATAGAAGGAAAATGCCTCAACGTAATAAAAATTATATTGACAAACCCACAGCAAACATCCTCAATGGTCAAAAATTGGAAGCATTTCCCCTAAAGTCAGGAACAAGACAAGGATGCCCACTCTCACCAATACTATTCAACATAGTTTTGGAAGTTTTGGTCATAGCAATCAGAGAAAAAAAGGAAATAAAGGAGTCCAGGTTGGAAAACAAGAAGTAAAACTCTCACTGTTTGCAGATGACATGATCCTCTACATAGAAAACCCTAAAGACTCCATGAGAAAATTACTAGAGCTAATCAATGAATGTAGTAAAGTTGCAGGATATAAAATCAACACACAGAAATCCCTTGCATTCCTATACACTAATAATGAGAAAATAGAGAAATTAAGGAAACAATTTTATTCACCATTGCAACCAAAAAGTATAAAATACTTAGGAATATATCTACCTAAAGAAACTCAAAACCTATATATAGAAAACTATAAAACACTGGTGAAAGAAATCAAAAAGGACACTAATAGATGGAGAAATATACCATGTTCATGGATCTAAAGAATCAATATATTGAAAATGAGTACACAGCCCAAAGCACTCTATAGATTCAATGCAATCCCTATCAATCTACCAATGGTATTTTTCACAGAGCTAGAACAAATAATTTCACAATTGAATGGAAATACAAAAACCCTCGAATAGCCAAAGCAATCTTGAGAAAGAAGAATGGACCTGGAAGAATCAACCTGTCTGACTTCAGGCTCTACTACAAAGTTAGTACTCTTAAGGCAGACTGCCTGCCTGCAGTAACTTCCCACTGGTTGTTTTAATAGTGGTCCATATAATTTCATGTCATTGATTATACTCTTTGATGAGAGGGAAACAGAAGGAAGAGAGTAAGCTTCTTTTGCAGTGTTGCTTGCTGCCAGTCTAAGAAGACCCCTTATATCCCATGAAAGATCCTGATAAAAGACAACAATTATGACAGTCATTTTAAAATTCTTATTGCTCTATTATATATTTAAGCAAAATGGGGAATGTTCTATTTCCTACTAATTCATCATAAGTCTGGGGACAAATGGCTTGGAGCATCTCTGGCAAATGAATGCTAACACTTGATAATTTCTTTGAGTCACTGGATAAGAATGTCTATAAATTATAATTACTGCATTTCTAGATTTGTTTATCTTTGTTTTACCTCAGTATATTTATTCCATTGGTTGATCAGCTGATGTCAAAATAACGAACCTGGGTCACCTGCATTGCAGGAAGGTATTTGCCACTCTGCCACCTGGGAAGCCCAAAGTAACCTCACTCATGCTCTAAGCTCTTTGTGGACCAGAGAACTCACAGAGAGGAGCTGTTCCTCCATCTCTGGATCTCCAGTCCTACACTGCCTTCATCATGTGTATCTAGTAAAGTCTCTGGGCTTTTCATGGAGAATCTCTCAATATTTCAATCTAATGGTAGCCTTTTCTTTCAAGCTAAGCTATTCCCAGACATAAGTGTTAACTGCCAAATATCTCTTTTTGATTAGGTTAGCCTGTAGTTGCCAAAACCTCTATAGCTACTGTATCCTGGAAAGGCATGACATTCTGTGGTTCACTACAGCCAAATAGAATTCTCAGCAGTAGAGACCACAAACTTAGTTCTTGACCCAAACATTAGCAATTTACACTATCTGAGCTGATTCCAAGCACTTGAGCAATTTTGTAAAATAATTCAGAAAGAGATGTGCTTGCTAACATAATGAAAATAACCTTAGTCATCGCTTTCTTTGTATTTCTAGAAACATAATTAAATATGTATCTATATTATGTATAATGTGTGTGTATTATTAAAAACAAACTGATTTAAACAAACAACAGAAATTGTCTTTCAAGGTCAATATTTTCCCTTTCCTTTGCAATTCTACACTCATTCCATTGCTTAAAGTAATTTTGAAGTTTCTATTTATGAAATATTTTATATCTGCTTTCTAGCCACATTTATAAAAGTTTTACATTTAAACTACATGGCTAAATACTTATGCTTTCTTCGTTTAAGTATTCATTTATTCTATTACTTAAAAGGTCTTGATATAGGCTTTTACATACCAGGCCCAAATTTACACTGGAATTAGAGAAACCAAAATGTAGATATTCCTATTCTTATAGACTGCAAGGCTACTAAAAGTGCTGAAAGGGTCTATTTTTAAAATAAATCCCATTCAGAAGACAATGTGCCACTACTGAGAATACTCAGACAAATTTATCTCTGAAACAGATGCTGATTTCATAAATTCAAAAAATCCAAGGAGAAGCCTATTTAGGAATATCTAAACATTATACTTTCTCGGGATGACAACTGGGAAGTTAGTAAGTAAAGTATGAAACTCTGCTCAAGACAACTATGATTTCTTTATAGCAGTACTTCACATTTACACATGTATTATACATTCAGCACTTAAAGCCCAAGGGATCTTTATACAACCGCTGAGATATAGAGCAAATCATCACATTTTCTTCATTTGTTTGGTAACAAAAGATAATGGACTTAATCCCAAAGGATTAAACAAGTCAATGGTGAAACCAAAAATACAGACTAAATAGCAACCTGAAAAATATGTCTGGATCTTAGGGCAGAATTCGATATGCCTGTGCACAAAATTGTACTTGCATTCATCAAGGATTCAGAGACCACAAGTTAACAGGTATTCCTCTTATAAAGATGTCAGACTATCTGGATAAATAAACAAAATCCTCATGAATTTCTTATATAATGTCATATATAGGTAATCTTCAGCCAGCTTTAACATCTCAAAAAACAGAAACAGACTAGTGTTTACTGAAAAATTAATGTTGCTTATGACATGTAGTTAAGGGCCAACAATGGTAGGTTAGAGTAATTGCTAACCTTCAGGGGAGAATTCAAATTACACATTCCAGATAAGAATATATACTTAGAACATTCACTAATGACAGTTTATCATATTTGAACATGCTAGTGAATCTTGGAACACAAAAAATGAAAAGGTGGATCTCATTAAGATACAGATTCTTATTCTGCAAGTGATATGTTGACTCTAAGCTCTCTACCCTCTCCTTAGGATTCTGTTTACCATATTGGTCTATAGACCAATATATTGGCTTATAATATAGAAACTAAAATAATTAAATATATTTCAAAATAAGTCTAATATATTTAGAAACAGCTGCTCAGCTAATAGAAATAAGACAATATATATCAGGATCATTGGAACCCAGAAGCACTTAGTATTGGCTTCTGATTCAGCCTGTTAAACCGAAAAAATTCAAGCATGAGCCAGGAATACTTTGTATTAGCCATAAAGACTGTAAGTTCATAAGAGACATGACTATGAATGATTCCATGACAAAATGTACTCATAACACATTCAGTAGATTTATTGCTTGTACCTTGCTGTACCAGGCCAGCAGGACAGCCAAATCCTCTCAAAACACCCAAGAACAGTCATAGAAATATAAAGAAACCCACAACGCCAAGATAAAAATAGGCTTAGTTTCTCAAAAGAACTGAACAAAATTATCATCCCAGTGAGGTGGTTATAGAACTTGTGGATGTACTTCTTATATGAATGATGCTGCCTTTACAGAGTTACATAGTTATATCCTTATATACATTAAAATAACTAGCATAATTTATTTGTCATGTTTATCACCTTTCCTTTGATCAGTTACACTTGTGACAATTGCATTGTCTTCTAATATGTAGGCATTCCTAGAATTTAGACATTCGCTCAGTAGAAATCTGCAAAATATAAAGTCAAAAAGCCAACTAAAATGTTTCCCTAGAGAATCAGATAACTTGTTTGGGAGTTTGTGTACCTTAGGATGGATCAGAATTCACTTAATACACCTTGTCAGTCTGTGCGGAAATCCTCTGCACTGCTTTCCAAACACTGGGCCTGGTACCTGGAAAATAGTAACGATTCAATATCTAAGCTTTGAAAAAGTCATGTGAATCATCCTAATTCAAGGAATGAGTGTATGGTAACTGTATGTTGATGATCTTTGGGAGGAAAGTACCTTCTTATAAAGTACTTTGGTATAAGTACTAATTCCTCAGGGAATTAGTTCTGTTGTACCAAATGTCCACTGAATCTGTTGGGGATGGTGACCAGGTTGGAAAGAGTGCCAATGTGAAACTAAATATTCTATTAGAAAAGATGGCAGAGGCTAGAAATGAGTAAACATGCAATAAGTTAGATGAAGAAGGCATTTCACATTGGAACTTTTGAAAGAATTGCACTTGAAGCCCAAATATTTTTTCAGCTTCCCAAACCATTTTGAAATATGGGATTGCCTACTTCATAAAATGATCTATTTCATTGCTTAACATTGTTAATTCTTACAAAGGTTTTCCTTATAGTGGTCAAAATATGCCTCTTGGCACTCTTTAGTACTAGCTCTGCTTGTTAGTATAGCTGAGAGCCAACAAATCTTTTAAATAACAGGCATCAGTATTTGAAGACAGTTCTCTGAAACTTTCTCTCCTCTCACTGACTCACTTACTGCTGGAACTCTCTACCAAAGAACATAGTGTCTGAATCTTTCTCTTCCTTGGGATTCATATTTTACTTTGTCTGTCTGTTTTCCAAAGTCTAGTGCTATCCCCAGACTGGCTAGAATATTGAACCTCTTTCAATATTCTTAGCTGAACATGAGATTGATATCTTTTTCCCAAGACATATATCTATAATGATAGATCTTCCTTCTGTTCATCTCAATTTAGTCCATCATTCAAAAATGTATGTTTTGAAAATAAGGATGGATGAATGTTTTAACTTACTATTGTTATGTAAGTCTGGAAACCTTTAGGTGAACTGTATTAATTTGGTGAAAATTAGAAGTTTATCTGCTACTCAGAGTCTTAACTTACAGAGAATATTTTACATGCAATCCAGGTCTTCAGTATATTTCTTCAAAATAGATAAATGGGAGACTTAGATTGAATACAGATTCCTCTGATATTTCAAAAATAAGAATTTTAATAAAAAGCTTTGGGAAAAGAATTGTTAAGAAGATTTTTCACTAGTTAGTCTTAGGAGTAAAAAACAACAAAAATCTTTTTGAATCATTAAAATCTCCATGTGCAACAACATAAGGAAGTCGGATAAAAATGTCTAAAGATATTGAGCACAAAATTACAATTTGTCTTAAAATTTTATCAAGGTTATAATAACCCAAAGAATTAATACTTTCTTGAGTTACTACAAATAATAGTGAAAGTAACCTGTAAGACTTTGCTTATTTATTATATTTCAAATACCCCACGATTGTGGAATGCTGCTGCTGCTGCTAAGTCACTTCAGTCATGTCTGACTCTGTGTGACCCCCATAGATGGAAGCCCACCAGGCTCCCCCATCCCTGGGATTCTCAAGGCAAGAACACTGAAGTGGGTTGCCAGTTCCTTCTCCAGTGCATGAAAGTGAAAAGTGAAAGTGAAGTTGCTCAGTCGTGTCCAACTCTTAGCAACCCCATGGACTACAGTGCACCAGGCTCCTCCATCCATGGGATTTTCCAGGCAAGAGTACTGGAGTGGGATGCCAATATTAGGCTTTTATTTAGCTATATTCAGGTCCTTTTTCTTAGACCTGCATGGAGTGGGAGATCCATCAAAATTTCTTACACCTACCAATCAATTTCCCCAAGGTCCTTTTTGTGAGTTATATCAGTGGTTACTATGCTGCTTTAGGTGTTATAATTTGATTATGAATCCATTTAAACTCAAAAGTCACAGCTTTTTCCTTTGTACAGTGAGGAAACTCAATGAATCTGTGACACCAGTGAATATATATTGCTTCTTTTATGTTTATTCTTTTGAGTCAGGGCATCTTTCTCATTACAGAGATTTGGAATGACTTATTTTGGGCTCCAAAATCACTGCAGATGGTGACTACAGCCATGAAATTAAAAGACACTTACTCCTTGGAAGAAAAGTTATGACCAACCTAGATAGCATATTCAAAAACAGAGACATTGCTTTGCCAACTAAGGTCCGTCTAGTCAAGGCTATGGTTTTTCCTGTGGTCATGTATGGATGTGAGAGTTGGTCTGTGAAGAAGGCTGAGTGCCGAAGAATTGATACTTTTGAACTGTGGTGTTGGAGAAGACTCTTGAGAGTCCCTTGGACTGCAAGGAGATCCAACCAGTCCATTCTGAAGGAGATCAGCCCTGGGATTTCTTTGGAAGGAATGATGCTGAAGCTGAAACTCCAGTACTTTGGCCACTTCATGTGAAGAGTTGACTCACTGGAAAAGACTCGATGCTGGGAGGGATTGGGGGCAGGAGGAGAAGGGGATGACAGAGGATGAGATGGCTGGATGGCATCACGGACTCGATGGACGGGAGTCTGAGTGAACTCCGGGAGTTGGTGATGGACAGGGAGGCCTGGCATGCTGCGATTCATGGGGTTGCAAAGAGTCAGACACGACTGAGCCACTGAACTGAACTGAACTGAATGTATTATAATTATCTAATTTGTACTGCTGTCACATTTTCAAGTACTTAGGAGTTAGAATTCAAGCACAAATAGGGTTATACCAGAAAAAGAATATTAGTGGTTAAAACCCAGCAAATGAAAATGAATAATTTTTCAAATGAAACTTTAACATTTCACATAGCATTACAAGGATTTTTAGCATACGTTGGTGATAAACCTGAAGGGACTAAGGCCATACACCATCCTAAACAAATGTAACCCTCTGCATTTTCAAAGATTTTAGAGAATTGGAACTTTGACAGTCCATAAGGTCGCAAAGAGTTGGACACAACTGAAGCAACTTAGTACACATGCATGAAACTATGAGCTGTTATATTCTGATATTCTTGCATTGAACATAAAACCTGAAGCAAAGCCATGGAGGCTTAAAGATCCTTTGGGATGCTAGAAAACAGATTTTTCCATTAGGCTAACTCTTAAAATAAAAGTCACAAGCTAGGGTCCCCTGTTCAAACTAGTGGTCCCCTTGCTCACATGATTGTGTCTTTTGATAAGTTGCAGTGAGATTCCAAAAAGTTAATTACTTGCAAACAATAAAACATTGCAGTATTTCGTTATAAATATCAGGATTATTTAAAAGAAAAAAAAAAAGAAAGCTCTCAAACCTTAGAATACTGATTTCACATGCAACTATTTCCTGGAGCAGAGTAGGAGCTAAGTACTTTAGAGATGAAGCATTCAGTTGGCCATCCAATATTCTTTATTTCTTTGTCTTCCCTTTCACTGTTAGGTAGGGTGAGAAGGGAAATAGCAGAGTCAGTTATAGACTACAATGACTGCATCTACAACGGGAAGATATTGGTCCAAAGTTTAGGGACAACAGTTTTAGAAGACACAACTTTTGCATACACTGAATTTGGAGCTATAGCAAACCTGTGTGTGTGACCTAGAGCAATATACTTCCAATATGATTCATCTTGCTGCACATGTTTCTCATTTAATTGTATCTCTCTGGTTCTACTTGGGAGAATAGAGTGAGCCAGCTTACAGCATCTCCTACAGAAGGAGGAGGAAGAATCCCAGCAACTTTGTAAAGCCAGCAGAACACCCCAAGTGTGGCTGAGGCTGTGGCTATAGCACAGGGATTTTGAACTATTGGGAAATGGGAGCTGAGATTGTAAAGGGGTGGCCACAGGGTAGGACAAATGGAAAATGATGTAGCGGGTATATTGTAGCAAGCTTAGAGACCAGGACAGAAGAGAATGAAGGAATTACATGAGTTCAGCTGTTCAAGAATTTGGCTGCAAAAGAAAAGCATGCTTTGGTGGCAATTCAAGAGATGCTTGGGTTAGGTTCCAGATGCCCATCTTTATGCTGAGGGAATCTGCCAGTTGAACAGCGGCACTAACAGACTGAAGCTAGAGCATTCTCTCGGGTAGGCAGGGGGAAGGGCAGACAGTGCAGGGGATAAACTGTGTATCTCTCATTCACAGCTGCACTTGCAATCCGGTATTGGATCAATACAAAAATCAACACAAAAAAGTCCAAATGTTAAAAGGCAATTATAACTTTTTTTCCAATGGTTAAAAAAAAAAAATGTATATTGTAGCAAGCTTAGAGACCAGGACAGAAGAGAATGAAGGAATTACATGAGTTCAGCTGTTCAAGAATTTGGCTGCAAAAGAAAAGCATGCTTTGGTGGCAATTCAAGAGATGCTTGGGTTAGGTTCCAGATGCCCATCTTTATGCTGAGGGAATCTGCCAGTTGAACAGCGGCACTAACAGACTGAAGCTAGAGCATTCTCTCGGGTAGGCAGGGGGAAGGGCAGACAGTGCAGGGGATAAACTGTGTATCTCTCATTCACAGCTGCACTTGCAATCCGGTATTGGATCAATACAAAAATCAACACAAAAAAGTCCAAATGTTAAAAGGCAATTATAACTTTTTTTCCAATGGTTAAAAAAAAAAAAATCTTAGCTTGTTTGTTTTTTCAAAGGAGAATAAAAGAGCATATTTTATATGGGGAATCATTTTACTTTTGTAAAGATGAAAATTACTTTATGGACCTGTTTTACGTTCAAATGAAATATTTTGCCTATTTGGCTGAATTATAGTAAAGGAGGAAAACAAAATGAAATCTGAAAGTAATCATTGCTAAAGCTGATAATATCAGTTATTTAAATAATTATATATTTTGAATGAAGCACAAGGCATACATTATGTTATTTCTTCCCTGCAGCAAATCTGCATGGTAGATGTAGTAGTTCTGTTTTGCAGCTAAGCTTAAAGAAGGCATTCACTCATCTTGTGAGTGGTGAAGTCATGTAATCAAAAATGGTCTGATAATACCACACTATATACACACAGAAGCAGGATGATGAGAAAGGTGGGGCTGGTACATTGGTCTGTTTCAAAAGTTACTTTTAATTTTTATGGTTTTGTTAATAATAACACTGTATAGGCATGTGCTTGAATATTTTATAAGAAAAGTGAATATATATCTTTGCAGGTAATTCCATGGTTTAGTTATTTGTTAAACAATATGTGAAATAGTAAGTACAAATATTCCTTTTGTAAAAATATCCTAATGAGTAGCCTATAGTGGTATTGTTTTAATAATTTTGAAATTAGAATCTATAAGAAATGAGACTTTTTCTAATCTTATATATGTTTTTTTTTTCCTTGCCTAAGTCATCTAAGACTGCCAATAAAATTATGGATAGAAGTAGTTGAAGTATGCATCTTTGCTTCATTTCTGATTTCAGAATTATTTTTTTAGCATTTTATGATTGTAGTGACCCAAGGACGAAAGATCAGATAGCACCAAGGAGGGTCTTGGAACACAGAAACTGAAAAACCAGGCCCTTATCACCCTTCTCTCCTTCATGTTGTAATTATTAATTAATTTCAGGTCCTCCTGAGTAGTATAACCTGTCTCCCCTCCCATCCCACACAGGGAGAAGGTTTTTGCCTTACTCTTCCCTCGTCCGTTATATGTGCCTCATCTAATCAGCAAATGACGCACAAGACCCCTACAGCACTCCTTGTACCCTGGATATAAGAGTGCACTAAGGGCCCCTGTTCAACGTCAGTTCTCCCTGGAGCTTGCCTGCTGTTCTAACAGCATCTCCCATTCTCAGTTCAGTTCAGTTCAGTCACTCAGTCACGTCTGACTCTTTGAGACCCCATGGATTGCAGCACACCAGGCCTCCATGTCCATCACCAATTCGAGGAGTTTACTCAAGCTCATCTCCTTTGAGTCGGTGATGCCATCCAACCACCTCATCCTCTGTCGTTCCCTTCTCCTCCTGCCTTCAGTCTTTCCCAGCATGAGGGTCTTTTCCAACGAGTCAGCTCTTTGCATCAGGTGGCCAAACTATTGGAGCTTCAGCTTCAACATCAGTCCTTTCAATGAATATTCAGGACTGATCTCCTTTAGGATAGACTGGTTGGATATCCTTGCAGTCCAGGGGACTCCCAAGAGTCTTCTCCAACACCACAGTTAAAAAGCATCAGTTCTTCAGTGCTCAGCTTTCTTTATAGTCCAATGCTCACATCCATACATGACTACTAGAAAGCTTTGACTAGACAGACCTTCATTGGCTGTGTGGCACTGGAGCAGCTGTGAGCAGATACTCCACATCTCCTACTCTGCTGCTGCTGCTAAGTCGCTTCAGTCGTGCCCAACTCTGTGTGACCCCATAGACAGCAGCCCACCAGGCTCCTCTGTCCCTGGAATTCTCCCAATCTAGAAAACTTAATTTCCCTCTCATTCTGTCTCATATCTGGAAATTCTTTTCCAACCTACACCTGGACCATGACAATTATTAAATATGATGTTTCCATAGGTCTTTGTAGAAAACTTTAATTAGAGTAATGTTGTTCACCTTTCATAAAATAATGCTATAGATATTTCATAAACTATTTGCTATGTTCCTCAAATACTATTACTGAATCTTATTAATAGATTAAAAACTTTTATTGACACTAATCTAATAAAATTAGTTTATGGATCACTCAGCTATTACTAAACAACTTTCACTAATAAAGCAAGCTAAGTTAATGATAATAAATTATATATTTTATATATTGATGCATTAAGTTGA
>SJYC01101957.1:0-14184 GCA_006408675.1 Madoqua kirkii
TAAAAAGATAAGGCATTAACAAAAATGAAGAAGATCAAGTAGCTTTTATTTGTCTGAACTATATTTTCATTTTGTGTAACAAGAGGTGAGTCTTTATTAATGGGTGCTTTCTCAACAGACCTCAGCACTGTAAGACGGTTTCACTGATTTCAGTTTTGTGATTATGTGACTAGCTCTTTAAGTATTGGCTTCCTTCTTCATTGGCTTAAACTTAGATTTCCCTAGATCTGAAGCTAAAAGGAGCGGGGCGGGGGCGGGGGGGGGGGGACCCTTGTGCCCTAAATATGCTTATCCAGTCCTTGAAGCTTCAGCAATGCTTTTATAGTAAAGTGTAGCACAGCAGACTACACACAGCCAGGAAAGTACTTTGTTGAATAACCCGTAAGTGGTAACTTCTATCCAGAAGAAATCAGAATGACTAACTGTACACTCATGAATGCTCTAGTACATTTCAGTCAAGCCAGTGAACTTGGCATTGATCACTCTCCGCCTCCCATCCCTCATCACAGCCTTTGTCTCCAAACAGGGGGCTTGGCTGAGGGTCTCAGGGATGAGGCCCTTCCCAGGCATCCCATCTCCCTTAGAAACCCACCCAGATGGCCCCATCAGGGCTTTTCCCTGGATACATCTTTCTCTTTTAATCTAGTTCTTATCCTTAGTTTCACCTCAATGACTTGATTTCAAAAAGTCCTGTTTGAATGCCTTCACCTAAAACAGACTGCAGTTACTTCTTATATGAGACCTTCTGACTAAAAAATACTCCCACCTATTAGCAAAAATTTTTTTGGCAACTCAGGGTCTCTTCCAGGTGGCACTAGTGCTAAACAACCAACCTGCCAATACAGTAGACTTAAGAGATGTGGTTTCATCCCTGGGTTTGGAAGATCCCCTGAAGAAGGGCATGGCAACCCACTCCAGTATTCTTGCCTGGAGAATCCCATGGACAGATGAGCTAGGTGGGCTAGATTTCATAGGGTCTCAAATAGTCAGACATGGTTGAAGTGACTTATCACTCATGCACCAGAAGCAATTTTTCAGAGGCCCAGGTTCTCAGCTTTCCTCAAATGGAAGGTGAGAGTACTTGGACCACTCTTCTTAAGATTCCTCAAATGCAGGCTTCAGAGCAAAGGAAAAAGAATTTCTTGTCAGAATTATCTCACCTTATTTGTGGCATTAGCTGATTCTATTTCACTTTAGAATTTTAGAATCAGTCTCTTTAGTGGTGATTTTGTAGAAACTTTTAATTCTTACTCATCAGTGATCCTTAACTTACTGTTGCTATTTTTAAGTCACAGACTCCCTGCACATTGTTTTTGTTGTTGTTTAGTGGCTAAATCATGTCCAACTCTTTGCAGCCCCAGGGACTGTAGCCCATCAGGCTCCTTTGTCCGTGGGATTTCCCAGGCAAGAATATCAAAGTGAGTTACTATTTCCTTCTCCAGTGGGTCTTCCCACCCATGGGTCAAACCCAGGTCTCCAGCACTGGCAGACAGATTCTTTACTGCCGAGCCATTAGGGAAGCTGAGCACTGTTTAACAAAGTATTTTTCAAGTAGTATCAATAGACTTTTATTCAATGTTATATTAGTATAGTTTCCATGGATAAATATGCTTGATAAATGTTAGGTTTAACCAAATTAATACACTTACTTCAGATTTTAGAGTTTTGTTGGTTTTGCTAAAGTTTCACATGATGATGTTTATAGAGCAATTCCCAAAGTTATTTGAACTAATAAGTATTTTTCAATTAATATAAGAAATAAGTTGAAAGTATTGTTAGAAGAATTAATCATGAAAATATACATCTTTATATTGTTTTCAAGTTTATTTTTCTGGAAATCCCTCAAATGATCTGATTAAAAAAAAAAAATCAGAGTTCTGTGCATTTACTTTACAAAGCCAACAATGGTATGGTAACTGATAGCTCATCGGTAAAGAATTCTCCTGCCAATGCAGGAGATGCAAGCTTGATTTCTGTGTCGAGAACATCTCTAGGAGGAGAAAATGTAATCCACTCCAGTATTCTTATCTGGGAAATCCCATGGACAAAGGAGACTGGTGGGCTGTAGTTCATAGTGTCTTAAAGAGATGGACATGACAGAGACTAAACAACAGCAATACAATGGAATATTACTCAACCATAGGATATGATGATATTCTGTCATTTGAAGCAAGGTGGGTGGACCTAAAATTAGTATGCTTAGTAAACTATGTCAGACAGTGAATGCCAGTACTCTACAATTTCACTTATATGTGGAATCTAAAAAGAAAGAAAAACAAAGGAATATATATAGCAAAAAAGGAATAGATTCAAAAAGGAGGAAAAAAAAGTAGTCATTACTAGTTGATAGGTGGAGGGAAGGCAAAATAGGGATATATAAATAAGAGATACAAACTCTTAAGTGATACAAACTCTTTAGATAAGCAGCAAGGATATATTATAAGGCATGAGAAATTATAGCTAGTTTTATGTAACAACTTTTAATGGAGTATAATCTGCAAAAATACTGAATCACTGGGCTATACACCTGAAATTGATATAATATCATAAATCAATTATACTTCAATAAAACCTTTTGAAAAAATATATATGCCTACAAAGTTATGCACAAAATACTACTGTAACTCCATTATTTATATCCCATCTTTATTTTTTAGATTCAAGTACAAAAATCCTCAAAAAAGCTTTTAATAACTTAACTTTTTGAGTTCATACCTCCGAAATCATTTTGCTGAACACTGTATTCACAAAGAATTTCTGTAATTTTGTTTCCCCTATCAACAAAGCAGCTGCCGATGTAGATTTTTTGGTAACATTGATGCATTTCAGAACAGTGATACATTTTTATATTTTCCTAAAGTACTACCACAGACAATTATATCAAAGAGTATGTGAAATGTTTTGTCTAAATGAGGATAAGGCAAGAATCAGGAATATAGAAGAGTGAGACACATGGAGAGAAAGTGTGTTCCCATTGCCCAGATCTCCATGAAGAAGAAACAAATGACTTACTTAAAGATTCAGTTCTGTCCACACTGTATTCTACTGGGGCCTCCAAAGTCCACCTGAAGCTTGAATGCTAACACAGGCTTCTCATGAAAATGCCTGCATCTGGTAGACAGTAAGAGTTAGAAAGAACCATATTTACTTATTTAACAAGTTACTATTACATAATTTTATCAGTTGCAAATGAATAATACTTCTCAAATCTCAAAGAATCAGAAAAAGTACTAGTGAGATTAGAATCTAATCTAACTTCCTATGCAATATCCTTTTTTAGCAACTACTAAAGACTGACATTTTTATCAGTGGGAAACAGTGGAAACAGTGGCTGATTTTATTTTGGGGGTGCTCCAAAATCACTGCAGATGGTGATTGCAGCCATGAAATTTAAAGACACTTACTCCTTGGAAGGAAAGTTATGACCAACCTAGACAGCATATTAAAAAGCAGAGATATTACTTTATCAACATAGGCCTGTCTAGTCAAGGCTATGGTTGGTTATTCAATTATTTCACTCTGGAACCAAAAGTCAAAATAAAACACATATATCATAAAATAAATAAATAAAGTCTACAGTGACAATTTACAGTGAGCTAGGAATCCCAGGGATTGGGGAGCCTGGTGGGCTGTCGTCTCTGAGGTCGCACAGAGTCGGACACGACTGAAGCAACTTATCAGCAGCAGCAGGAAACACAGAGTTAACAAAGTGTTTTTAAAAATAGTTAATGGATAGAACATTGACATAGTCAAACAATCTGGGTTTAACTCTCAGAAATATCCTTTCTGATTAAGATTCTGTGTTGTCATTTAAAATTACATACACATGTGCTGAATATTCAGCTTGTTTGAATATACCCACTTTATCCCACTTTATCCCACTCTATCTACTGTATGATCCAGATATACGAATGCCATTAATTAGGCTCCTAGTCACAAAAATGCTATTTGATTCTGGCTAGTTAAAACCATAAATATGAATATGCAAGGTAGAAAAGAAAAAAAAAAAGGTTTGGGAAAACAGGAGGACTCAGGGCTTCCCTTTTTGTCCAGTGATTAAGAACACATCTTGAAATGCAGAGGATGCCGGTTCAATTCCTGGTCAGGGAACTAGGAGTCCACATGCCTTGGAGCAACTAAGCCCAGGTGCAATGCTAACCTGCTCTCTCCAGAGCTTGTACCACTACTGAAGAGTTGGTATACTGCAGCAAATGATCCCACAAGATGAAGCAAAGAACCCACGGGCTGCAAATTAGACCCAATGCATGCAAAGAAATAGATACTTAAATAAATAAATATTAAAAGAAAAGATCAAGATCCTTGCTTATAGGTTTGGATTGGAAATGACTACATTTTGATAGCTTACAGTGAATGGTATTAGATTTATGATCTCCAAAGAAGAGAATTCAGCCGTAGAGATGAGGCTTCAGTCACTCAGAGCTTCCCTGTGGCAAAGGCTTTATTAAAGTGGGAAGAGATAGAAAAAGCTTCTAACATAGGCATCAGAAGGGGGCAGAGTGTGCCCCCACTTGCTATTTTTATCAAGGCCTTGTATACTTTTTCAATTGGTTATTATCAATCGAAGGTCTTACCAGATCCACTCTCACAGCATATATCTTAGCATAACAGGATTAGTCAGAAAGTTCTTGTTAAAAAGGAGAAACATGGCCTTGAGCAAATTGCATTGTTGTTATACAATCATTAACACAGAGCTTAAGAAAAAACATCCTTGGACAAGATAAGTTGTTTTGTTCTGTCATCATTAACTCTGGGCTTAAAGAAAATTAGTCTTAAAGACTGTTGTCATAACAACTCAGAGTTTAAGAAAAAACATCTTTTCTCCTCCTTGAGGGCCCTGGACTCCTGATCAACCTACCTAAGAATTAGTTCTCTCAATTTCTCTGCAAAGTCTGGAAGCCAAGCTTTGATTGCTCACATATTTTTAAAATTAATTTACTTTTCAATTTATTTATCTTTCATTGAAGGATAATTGCTTTACAATATTGCTTTGGTTTCTGCCATCATCACATGAATCAGCTAGAGGTATACATAGGTTCCCTCCCAACCATTGAATATACCCACTTTATCCCACTTTATCCCACTTTATCTACTGTATGATCCAGATATACGAATGCCATTAATTAGGCTCCTAGTCACAAAAATGCTATTTGATTCTGGCTAGTTAAAACCATAAATATGAATATGCAAGGTAGAAAAGAAAAAAAAAGGTTTGGGAAAACAGGAGGACTCAGGGCTTCCCTTTTTGTCCAGTGATTAAGAACACATCTTGAAATGCAGAGGATGCCGGTTCAATTCCTGGTCAGGGAACTAGGAGTCCACATGCCTTGGAGCAACTAAGCCCAGGTGCAATGCTAACCTGCTCTCTCCAGAGCTTGTACCACTACTGAAGAGTTGGTATACTGCAGCAAATGATCCCACAAGATGAAGCAAAGAACCCACGGGCTGCAAATTAGACCCAATGCATGCAAAGAAATAGATACTTAAATAAATAAATATTAAAAGAAAAGATCAAGATCCTTGCTTATAGGTTTGGATTGGAAATGACTACATTTTGATAGCTTACAGTGAATGGTATTAGATTTATGATCTCCAAAGAAGAGAATTCAGCCGTAGAGATGAGGCTTCAGTCACTCAGAGCTTCCCTGTGGCAAAGGCTTTATTAAAGTGGGAAGAGATAGAAAAAGCTTCTAACATAGGCATCAGAAGGGGGCAGAGTGTGCCCCCACTTGCTATTTTTATCAAGGCCTTGTATACTTTTTCAATTGGTTATTATCAATCGAAGGTTTTACCAGATCCACTCTCACAGCATATATCTTAGCATAACAGGATTAGTCAGAAAGTTCTTGTTAAAAAGGAGAAACATGGCCTTGAGCAAATTGCATTGTTGTTATACAATCATTAACACAGAGCTTAAGAAAAAACATCCTTGGACAAGATAAGTTGTTTTGTTCTGTCATCATTAACTCTGGGCTTAAAGAAAATTAGTCTTAAAGACTGTTGTCATAACAACTCAGAGTTTAAGAAAAAACATCTTTTCTCCTCCTTGAGGGCCCTGGACTCCTGATCAACCTACCTAAGAATTAGTTCTCTCAATTTCTCTGCAAAGTCTGGAAGCCAAGCTTTGATTGCTCACATATTTTTAAAATTAATTTACTTTTCAATTTATTTATCTTTCATTGAAGGATAATTGCTTTACAATATTGCTTTGGTTTCTGCCATACATCACATGAATCAGCTAGAGGTATACATAGGTTCCCTCCCAACCTCTCTCCCAACTCCCACATCATTCCACCTCTCTAGGTTTTATAAACAGTAAATGCTGGATAGGGTGTGGTGAAAAGGGAACTATCTTTAACCGTTGGCAAGAATATAAATTGATACAGCCACTATGGAGGAAAGTGGAGATTCCTTAAAAAAAAAACTAGAAATAAAACTACCATACAACCCAACAATCCCACTACTGGGTATTTACACTGAGAAAACCAAAATTGAAAAAGACATTATGGATCCCACCATTCATTGCCGTACTATTTACAATAGCAAGGAAATGGAAGCAACCTAGATGTCTGTCGATAGATGAATGGATAAAGAAACTGATTCATATATACAGTGGAATATTACTCAGCCATAAAAAGAAACACATTTGAGTCAGTTCTAGTGAGACAGATAAGCCTAAAGCCTATTATACAGACTGAAGTAAGTCAGAAAGAGACAAGTATTGTATGTTAATGCATATATATGGAATCTAGCAAAATGGTCCTGATGAACCTGTTTGCAGGGCAGCAATAGAGATGCAGATATGCAGACTTGTGGACATAGTGGGGAATGAGAGAATGGGACGAATGGAGAGAATAGCATGGACACATGTACATTACCATGTATAAAACTGATAGCCAGGGGGCATTTGCTGTATGACTTAGGGAGCTCAAACCAGTGCTCGCAGATTTGAGAAGCATGTGAGTAACTTCCTTGCCAGGAGTAGAAAAAGGAAGTGTTAATGCAGAGCATAAAGTGCCATAATGTTTATTCAGATTATCATACGTAGTGTTATGGTATAATGTATACATGAAGGGCATGGCATTGGTAGAATAATTTCTGTGGTACAGGTTCACTATGGTGCTGCTGCTGCTGCTGCTAAGTCGCTTCTGTCGTGTCCGACTCTGGATGACCCCATAGACGGCAGCCCACCAGGCTCCCCCTTCTGTGGGATTCTCCAGGCAAGAACACTAGAGTGGTGATAGCAGCAACTAAAACAGATTGTGACAATGGATGGCTACTTCTGATGACCCTAGGAAGAATACAGATGGAAAACAATAAGCTGATCACCATAATATCCGTGTTCCCAGAACCAGGTGGGAAAATAAAACTTTATGTAAGCTTGGAAGTAGTCCTTTGGGTCCTATAACCTATGGATAAATATGACTGAGGACCAAGCCCAAGATCTGATTTTAAGTGTATAATTTTAGCACCAACTATAACAATGGCAAGGCCAACATTCCTATGGTAAGATAATGACACTATTGAGGAAGAAATTAAAGCCTAAAGTGAGAAAGGGTCATGAGAATATACCTAGAAAAGTTTGAGAATGTTGAAATCCAAAATTATTCTTTACTGTGAAAGCATCTCTTCTCTGCTTTCCCTACTCATGAGAGCCAGACTTACATTGTTCCACAAAAGGATATTATTCTTTCACAGTACTTTATTTCTTCTAGGCCTATAATGAGAGGTAAGAGAGTTCATCATAGGCCAGATCGAGGCTTGGACTAGAAACAGCTTATGAATTGCAAGACTTATGGAAATAAATACTGGCTTTCCTTTATTGCTCTCAACACTTGTGGTAATGTAATGGGTGAAGGGTTAATTCTGAATTCAGGCTGGATCTAGTTTTGCGACTTTAACCTTGCTGCTTTTGTGGTCGTAGGCATGCATAATGGCCTGCCTCAGGGAGGTAACCTGAGCCCAACCACCTGTGAAGGGCTGTAAGTGAAACTAACACACACACCTCTTCCTGAGGCTCGCCCTTCTGGGAGATATTTGTAACGACTGAATAGTCTTTTTATTTTGTTTCCTCATCTCTCCCCCATATCTGGTCTATAAAAGAGCCTGGCATCCAGGGCCCCCGACAAGATGGTTAATTTGAGGTGTTAGCCTGCCATCTTCTGGGTTAGCAGGCTCCCTGAATAAAGTCCCTTCTTTGTCTCAAGCCTTTTGTCTCGCAGATTCATTTTCCTATTATGTGGCAAGCAGAGCAAGCTTTGGACCCAGTAACAGTTATACTACCATTCCATGACTTAAAAAATCTCTTTGCTACTTCCATGAGGGGTGTGGGGAAATATGCCAATAAAACATTGCTTTTGACTAGAGAATTCTTTTTATCACACACACACACACACACGCACACACACACACACACACACATTCATATAGGGATCACACCCATGAAATAAAAATTTACATGTGTACCATTATCTGAAAGCAGCACCAGATAGAATGGTGAAGTGACCTAGTGAATGTTCATTAAAGATCCAGCTGGAAGATCACACTGTATGTAATTGGGGTACTCTGCTTATAGACCATGATGTATGTCTTAAATTAGCAGGGACTATATGTACCTTCCCCATAGACAGTAGTAGATCCCACTTAAGTGATTTTTTTTTTAACTTACATTTCTTTCACTTGGAGTTTAGTTGGTATGAAGGGCCTAATGTATAAAGAAGGAAGTATTTTTACCAGGAAACATAGACATTGTTTCATTAGTTCAGAAGTTAACACAACCTGTTGGCAGCTTGTGATCTTCCTGTCATTGTACCAAAAGGCAGAGAAAGAGATTAATGGTCATGAGAATTTATTTGAATTTAAAAAAAAAATAAGTTGCATTTATATAGTGGGTACAAAGGAGTGTCTGAAACTGAGATTCCTCTTAGTACTATCTTGCCCTATTGTCTTTTTCAGTGGAAAACTACAATGACCAAAAAATCAAGAGCAGAAAAGACTTAGAACATATAGAAATAAAATATTGGGTTATTCCAACTTGTCCAATGATGGTATAAGCAAGCAAAGTGTAAAGAGAGCATGAAATGGTTATAGAAGAATTAAGCATTGCTTGTTAAAGAAGGCCCTTTGACCAATAGCAAATGTGGCGTCCATAGGGACTGCAAGGAGATCCAACCAGTCCATTCTGAAGGAGATCAGCCCTGGGATTTCTTTGGAATGAATGATGCTAAAGCTGAAACTCCAGTACAGCTGGAGTTTTGGCCACCTCATGCGAAGAGTTGACTTATTGGAAAAGACTCTGATGCTGGGAGGGATTGAGGGCAGGAGGAAAAGGGGATAACAGAGGATGAGATGGCTGGATGACATCACTGACTCGATGGATGTGAGTCTGAGTGAACTCTGGGAGTTGGTGATGGACAGGGAGGCCTGGCGTGCTGTGATTCATGGAGCTGCAAAGAGTCGGACACGACTGAGCGTCTTAACTGAACAGATAGTGTTTTTATATCTATCTATCTAGATATATATATATGGAGAAGGCAATGGCACCCCATTCCAGTATCTTGCCTGGCAAATCCCATGGATGGAGGAGCTTAGTAGGCTGCAAGCAGTCCATGGGGTTGCTAGGAGTCGGACACAACTGAGCAACTTCACTTTCACGCATTGGAGAATGAAATGGCAACCCACTCCAGTGTTCTTGCCTGGTGAATCCCAGGGACGGGGGAGCTTAGTGAGTTGCCATCTCTGGGGTTGCACAGAGTCAGACACGACTGAAGTGACTTAGCAGCAGCAGCAGTATATATATATATAAACCAATAAAAGGAACAGACTTTGTTCTGCTCCTCCATAGCCTCTCCCACCCTCTGTGCCACACTCTGTGCTCTGAAATGCATACCTTTTCAGATGGAGTTGTAGATTATTTTATTCTCTGATTGTTGGATGGGCTGGTTTATGTGACTCACCAGCAAAAGATCATAGAACTAGTGAATGGAGGATGTTTATATCTCCATTTTTTTTCATGATAACTGATAGGGCCCACGTGGGGGCTCATTGTTAAGATGGCTCACTGTGTTGACCTCACAAACAAAGAATAAACTCACCGGGACCCTTGAGACTGACCAAATTGCCCAGACAACATTCTGTGTTCTCACTGGCGCCTACCTTCTCAAAGCTATGAGACCACCAGATTCTAGACCTCCAGCTACATGACCACAGGACTCAATTATAGGCTAAAAATTAACCATCCCTTCAGAGAAAGTTTCACTGACGGGATATAAGAAAGACCACATCAGAAAGGGAGGGCACCAGTTCTCCTTAAGGGCCAGGCATTCTTTCATTTCCCTCTAATAAATTTCCTTTGGCCTGATTGCCCAGCTGGCTCTTTTTTCCTCTGCACTTGTCTTACGTTCCAGTGCTGAAACCCAGGAGGGAAGATCCACTGCAACTGGATGGGCTCCTCTTCTGAACCCACCTCTGGTGGTCCCCTTCCTTGAGCCTTGCCAAGAAACTGAGATGAGCCCTGGACAGGACTCTGCACTTGTCTTGCTAGACTGGCATCCACACACCATCCCACATTTCATCCATCGGTTACAAGGGTGAGTGAAATCCCATTCTCTGGGATTCTCTCTCTCACCTCATTTCCAAGTTTCAGTGATAGGCAGGAGGATCCCCACAGCGCTCACGCCTTCAGCCTTGTGCATCCTCTGACTTTGAAATAGGGGACACCCATTTCAAAGCAGACTGTTATTACTCTCTGACAAATCCTGAGAATGGGGATGCCTTTTCCCTTGGACCTTTCTCCTCTCTTTCTCTCACCCATCTCTAACCTCCCTATTCAACAGCAATGGGAAATTCTCAATCCCAAACCTCAAAATCTACTCCTCTAAGATACCTTCTCCAAAATCTAAAAGCCTTGGGCTTCCAAGGGGAGATAAAACCAAAAAGATTTATTTACTATTCTAACACTGTCTGGCTGCAATACAGACTTGATAACCGGCCCCAAAGGCCAGAAAACAGAACTTCTGATTATGATACTCTCAATTCAGTTCAGTTCAGTTCAGTTCAGTCGCTCAGTCGTGTCTGACTCTTTGAGACCCAATTAATCCAAGCACGCCAGGCCTCCCTGTCCATCACCATCTCCCGGAGTTCACTCAGACTCACGTTCATAGAGTCTGTGATACTATCCAGCCATCTCATCCTTGATCGTCCCCTTCTCCTCCTGCTCCCAATCCTTCCCAGCATTAGAGTTTTTCCCAATGAGTCAACTCTTCGCATGAGGTGGCCAAAGAACTGGAGTTTCAGCTTTAGCATCATTCCTTCCAAAGAAATCCCAGGGCTGATCTCCTTCAGAATGGACTGATTGGATCTCCTTGCAGTCCAAGGGACTCTCAAGAGTCTTCTCCAACACCACAGTTCAAAAACATCAATTCTTCAGTGCTCAGTCTTCTTCACAGTTCTACTCTCACATCCATACATGACCACTGGAAAAACTCGGCAAAGTGATGTCTCTGCTTGTGAATATACTATCTAGGTTGGTCATAACTTTTCTTCCAAGGAGTAAGCGTCTTTTAATTTCATGGCTGCAATCACCATCTGCAGTGATTCTGGAACCCAAAAAAATAAAGTCTGACACTGTTTCCACTATTTACCCATTTATTTGCCATGAAGTGATGGGACAGGATGCCATGGTCTTCATTTTCTCAATGTTGAGCTTTAAGTCAACTTTTTCGCTTTCCTCTTTCACTTTTATCAAGAGGCTTTTGAGTTCCTCTTCACTTTCTGCCATAAGGGTGGTATCATCTGCATATCTGAGGTTATTGAAATTCCTCCTGTCAATCTTGATTTCAGCTTGTGTTTCTTCCAGTCCAATGTTTCTCATGATGTACTCTGCATAAAAGTTAAATAAGCAGGTGACAATATACAGCCTTGACATACTCCTTTTCCTATTTGGAACCAGTCTGTTGCTCCATGTATAGTTCTAACTGTTGCTCCCTGACCTGCATACAGATTTCTCAAATTCCTCCTGTCAATCTTGATTTCAGCTTGTGTTTCTTCCAGTCCAATGTTTCTCATGATGTACTCTGCATAAAAGTTAAATAAGCAGGTGACAATATACAGCCTTGACATACTCCTTTTCCTATTTGGAACCAGTCTGTTGCTCCATGTATAGTTCTAACTGTTGCTCCCTGACCTGCATACAGATTTCTCAAGAGGCAGGTCAGGTGGTCTGGTATTTCCATCTCTTTCAGAATTTTCCACAGTTTATTGTGATCCACACAGTCAAAGACTTTAGCATAGTCAATAAAGCAGAAATAGATGTTTTTCTGGAACTCTCTTGCTTTTTTCATGATCCAGCGGACGTTACTCTACCGGACCTCAATAACTGTTGCTGCCGCAATGGCAAGTGGTTAGAAACCCCTTATGTTCAGGCTTTCTTTGCTGTTTGCTCTCGAACCTCCCTCTCTGAATCCTGTTCTACTTCTCAAATACTCTTAGCCCACTTTGGGCCACATCCTCCTCCTACAATGTCTCCCCTTCCCTGTTCAGACTTTTCTTCTTCCTTTGATCCTTCTGACCACAGTCCACCCTCTATCTTTCCCAGTCCCATTGCAGCTGCTCCAGATCCAGTTCCACAGCCTCCACCCTACGCCCCCTTCTCCCTCCCTCCCTCCTTCTCAAGCATAGACCACTGCTGCAGCTCCCAACCCACCTCTGCAGCCTCTGCTGGACATAAGCTTTGAGACCTCAGCCTTGCCTTCTACCCCAATAATCCCAAGGCTTTACCCTGACCTCCCTAGATCCCCTCTATACCCTGTTTGGAACAACTTCCTAAAACAAGATGCTGCACCACAAGACCCCGCTCCTTTCTCAGCTCCACCCCTCCCTTTAGAAGCAGTAGCTGGAGCAGAAGACATTGTTCATGTCCCATTCTCCCTCACACATCTATCTCAAATTGAAAAGCATCTGGCTCCTTCTCCTCAGACCCTGATAATTATCTCAAAGAATTCAAGTATCTTAGCCAGTCTTATGACAACCTGGCATGATATTTATATCATACTTTCCTCCACTTTTCTCCTTGAAGAGAAGGAACGAGTATGGTGAGCCTCTCAGGCTCATGCTGATGAAATGCACAGGACTGATGATACTAAACCCATAGGGGCCACAGCTATCCCCCAAGAAGATCCCAACTTGGATTATCAGGGATGGAGACCTGGACAAGTAGCCTATAATCACATGGTTGTTTGCTTCACTGTGTGCCTGCAAAAGACAGGGCATAAGCTATCAAATTGATAAGCTCCAGGAAATAACACAAAGACTAGATGAAACCCAGCACAATTTCTAGCCAGCTTAATGGAAGCCCTGCAAAAAATACAAAATTAGACCCCACTTGAGCAGAAGGCACCATTGTCCTTTGGTTCAGTTTGGTCACTCATTCGTGTCCAACTCTTTGTGACCCCATGGACTGCAGCATGCCAGGCTTCCCTGTCCATCCCCAACTCCTGAAGATTGCTCAAACTCATGTCCATTGAATCAGTGATGCCATCCAACTATCTCAACCTCTGTTGTCCCCTTCTCCTCCTGCCTCAATCTTTCTCAGCATCAGTGTCTTTTCAAGTGAGTCAGTTCTTCACATCAGGTGGCCAGAGTATTGGAGTTTCAGCTTCAACATCAGTCCTTCCAATGAATATTCAGGATTGACCTCCTTTAGAATGGACTGGTTGGATCTCCTTGCAGTCCAAGGAACTCTCAAGAGTCTTCTCCAACACTACAGTTCAAAACCATTAATTCTTCAGCACTCAGCTTTCTTTATAGTCCAACTCTCACATCCATACATGACTACTGGAAAAGCCATACCTTTAACTAGATGGACCTTTGTTGGCAAAGTAATGTCTCTGTTTTTTAAGATGCTGTCTAGGTTGGTCATAGCTTTTCTTCCAAGTAGCAAGCGTGTTTTAATTTCATGGCTGAAGTCATCATCTACAAAGATCTTGGAGCCCTCAAAAATAAATTCTGTCACTGTTTCCACTGTTTCCCCATCTATTTGTCATTAAGTGATGGGACCAGATGCCATAATCTTAGTTTTCTGAATATTGAGTTTTAAGCCAACTTTTTCACTCTCCTCTTTCACTTTCATCAAGAGGCCCTTTAGTTTCTCTTTTCTTTCTGCCATAA
>SJYC01101958.1:0-11722 GCA_006408675.1 Madoqua kirkii
TATTTGCCATGAAGTGATGGGACAGGATGCCATGGTCTTCATTTTCTCAATGTTGAGCTTTAAGTCAACTTTTTCGCTTTCCTCTTTCACTTTTATCAAGAGGCTTTTGAGTTCCTCTTCACTTTCTGCCATAAGGGTGGTATCATCTGCATATCTGAGGTTATTGAAATTCCTCCTGTCAATCTTGATTTCAGCTTGTGTTTCTTCCAGTCCAATGTTTCTCATGATGTACTCTGCATAAAAGTTAAATAAGCAGGTGACAATATACAGCCTTGACATACTCCTTTTCCTATTTGGAACCAGTCTGTTGCTCCATGTATAGTTCTAACTGTTGCTCCCTGACCTGCATACAGATTTCTCAAGAGGCAGGTCAGGTGGTCTGGTATTTCCATCTCTTTCAGAATTTTCCACAGTTTATTGTGATCCACACAGTCAAAGACTTTAGCATAGTCAATAAAGCAGAAATAGATGTTTTTCTGGAACTCTCTTGCTTTTTTCATGATCCAGCGGACGTTACTCTACCGGACCTCAATAACTGTTGCTGCCGCAGTGGCAAGTGGTTAGAAACCCCTTATGTTCAGGCTTTCTTTGCTGTTTGCTCTCGAACCTCCCTCTCTGAATCCTGTTCTACTTCTCAAATACTCTTAGCCCACTTTGGGCCACATCCTCCTCCTACAATGTCTCCCCTTCCCTGTTCAGACTTTTCTTCTTCCTTTGATCCTTCTGACCACAGTCCACCCTCTATCTTTCCCAGTCCCATTGCAGCTGCTCCAGATCCAGTTCCACAGCCTCCACCCTACGCCCCCTTCTCCCTCCCTCCCTCCTTCTCAAGCATAGACCACTGCTGCAGCTCCCAACCCACCTCTGCAGCCTCTGCTGGACATAAGCTTTGAGACCTCAGCCTTGCCTTCTACCCCAATAATCCCAAGGCTTTACCCTGACCTCCCTAGATCCCCTCTATACCCTGTTTGGAACAACTTCCTAAAACAAGATGCTGCACCACAAGACCCCGCTCCTTTCTCAGCTCCACCCCTCCCTTTAGAAGCAGTAGCTGGAGCAGAAGACATTGTTCATGTCCCATTCTCCCTCACACATCTATCTCAAATTGAAAAGCATCTGGCTCCTTCTCCTCAGACCCTGATAATTATCTCAAAGAATTCAAGTATCTTAGCCAGTCTTATGACAACCTGGCATGATATTTATATCATACTTTCCTCCACTTTTCTCCTTGAAGAGAAGGAACGAGTATGGTGAGCCTCTCAGGCTCATGCTGATGAAATGCACAGGACTGATGATACTAAACCCATAGGGGCCACAGCTATCCCCCAAGAAGATCCCAACTTGGATTATCAGGGATGGAGACCTGGACAAGTAGCCTATAATCACATGGTTGTTTGCTTCACTGTGTGCCTGCAAAAGACAGGGCATAAGCTATCAAATTGATAAGCTCCAGGAAATAACACAAAGACTAGATGAAAACCCAGCACAATTTCTAGCCAGCTTAATGGAAGCCCTGCAAAAAATACAAAATTAGACCCCACTTGAGCAGAAGGCACCATTGTCCTTTGGTTCAGTTTGGTCACTCATTCGTGTCCAACTCTTTGTGACCCCATGGACTGCAGCATGCCAGGCTTCCCTGTCCATCCCCAACTCCTGAAGATTGCTCAAACTCATGTCCATTGAATCAGTGATGCCATCCAACTATCTCAACCTCTGTTGTCCCCTTCTCCTCCTGCCTCAATCTTTCTCAGCATCAGTGTCTTTTCAAGTGAGTCAGTTCTTCACATCAGGTGGCCAGAGTATTGGAGTTTCAGCTTCAACATCAGTCCTTCCAATGAATATTCAGGATTGACCTCCTTTAGAATGGACTGGTTGGATCTCCTTGCAGTCCAAGGAACTCTCAAGAGTCTTCTCCAACACTACAGTTCAAAACCATTAATTCTTCAGCACTCAGCTTTCTTTATAGTCCAACTCTCACATCCATACATGACTACTGGAAAAGCCATACCTTTAACTAGATGGACCTTTGTTGGCAAAGTAATGTCTCTGTTTTTTAAGATGCTGTCTAGGTTGGTCATAGCTTTTCTTCCAAGTAGCAAGCGTGTTTTAATTTCATGGCTGAAGTCATCATCTACAAAGATCTTGGAGCCCTCAAAAATAAATTCTGTCACTGTTTCCACTGTTTCCCCATCTATTTGTCATTAAGTGATGGGACCAGATGCCATAATCTTAGTTTTCTGAATATTGAGTTTTAAGCCAACTTTTTCACTCTCCTCTTTCACTTTCATCAAGAGGCCCTTTAGTTTCTCTTTTCTTTCTGCCATAAAGGTGGTGTCATCTGCATACCTGAGGTTATTAATATTTCTCCCTGCAATCTTGATTCCAACTTGTGCTTCATCCAGCCCGGCATTTCACATGATATACTCTGCATATAAGTTAAATAAGCAGGGTGACAATAAACAACCTTGATGTAGTCCTTTCCCGATTTGGAATCAGTGTGTTGTTCCATGTTCAGTTCTAACTGTTGCTTCCTGACCTGCATACAGATTTCTCTAGAAGCAAGTCAGGTGGTCTGATATTCCTATCTCTTGAAGAATTTTCCACAATTTATTGTGATCCACACAGTCTAAGGCTTTGGTGTAGTCAATAAAACAAAAGTAGATCCACACAGTCAAAGGCTTTGGTAGTCAATAGTAGTCAATAAAGCAGAAGTAAATGTTTTTTTGGAACTCTCTCACTTTTTTTGATTATCCAGCAGATGCTGGCAACTTGATCTCTGGTTCCTATGTCTTTTCTAAATCCAGCTTGAATGTCTGGAAGTTCACGGTTCATGTTCTGTTGAAGCCTGGTGGAGAATTTCAAGCATTTGTTTGCTAGCTTGTGAGACGAGTGCAGTTGTGTGGTATTTTGAACATTCTTTGGCATTGCCTTTTTCTGGGATTAGGAGATAACACTCATTTTATCTCCCAATCATCAGAAGTAAATGTTTTTTTGGAACTCTCTCACTTTTTTTGATTATCCAGCAGATGCTGGCAACTTGATCTCTGGTTCCTATGTCTTTTCTAAATCCAGCTTGAATGTCTGGAAGTTCACGGTTCATGTTCTGTTGAAGCCTGGTGGAGAATTTCAAGCATTTGTTTGCTAGCTTGTGAGACGAGTGCAGTTGTGTGGTATTTTGAACATTCTTTGGCATTGCCTTTTTCTGGGATTAGGAGATAACACTCATTTTATCTCCCAATCATCTCCAGATATCTGAAAGAAACTAAAAAAGGCAGAAGCAGGCCCTCAAACCCCTCAGCCATACCTTTTAAATTTAGCCTTTAAGATTTTCAATAACCAGGAAAAACAGGCAAAGCTAGAGAAGGCCCTACGAGATTAGGCCTAATACCACCTTTTAGCCACTGCTCTACATGGCTCCAAACTTCCATCAACAAACAAAGATAGGAAGCCACCTGGGCCTGCTTCAAATGCAGCAAAGAAGGCCATTGGGCCAGCTCATGCCTACAGCCAAGGCCTCCTCCAGGCCCACGTCCCAGCTGTAGCATAAAGGGATATTGGATCCCTTTAGGGATCTGGATATCCCTTCCTGGTCCTGAGCAGGAGTCCTCTGACCCAGCTCTGCTCAGCCTCCTCAGACTCACCACTGAAGACTGAAGATGCCAGGGCCTCAGGTCCTGACTCCCATCCCCTCTGTGGAGCCCAGGGTAACTCACAGTGGCAGGAAAGCCTATCCACTCTCTCACTGACACAGGGGCCACTTACTCTGCTATGTCCGCTTACTCCAGAAAAACCAAGGTCTCTCAGGTCTCTGTTATGGGGGTTGATGGTTTAATATCTACACCATGAATAACCAAGCCTCTGCCTTGCACACTTCAAGATACCCCATTTTCCCATTCTTTTCTCAAAATCTCAAAATGCCCCACTCCTATTCTTGGGAGAGACCTCTCAAAATTCAGTTTCTGTTACTATCCCAAGCCTACCTTTTGATCTAGACTGGCTATTGCTCCTTAACCCCACCTCCTCTTCCCCCACCCTATTGCCCATAAATTCCATAGTTCGCAATACAGACAACCCATTTGTTGCCTCTCACCGTACTCCAAGTCATATCTGATTCAAAGACTCCCCTAAATTCCCCAGTCAACCACAATACCCCCTCTCCCAAAAACATCAACAAGGGTTAAAGCCTATGTCACTAAACTCTTATGTCAGGGCCTCTTGCACCCAACTCACTCTCCCTCTAACAGCCCTGTCCTACTTGTCAAAAAACCAAATGGTTCCTATTACCTGGTACAGGACCTAAGACTTACCAACATGGCTATTATCCAGTATTCCAAATCCCTATACTCTTCTCTCTCTCATTCTCTCTTTCACTACCCACTTCACTGTTCTAGACCTCAAGGATGCCTTCTTTACTATCCCTTTACACCCAGACTCTCAAGATCTCTTTCCTTTTTCCTGGACTGATCCAGACAATCATTGCTTCCAACAGCTGACACGGACAGTCCTCACATAAGGCTTTCATGATAGCCCTCATTTCTTTGGCCAAGTTCTAGCATCAGACCTAACCTCAAACTTATTCAGTACTGTCCTCTAACATGTGGATGATCTCCTTTGTAGTCCTTCGCTTACACATTCTCAGCAACACACTATACACTTCCTCAATTTTCTAGTTGATTGAGGATCTCCCACCAAGGTTCAGCTCTCTCTTCTTAGAATCACCCTCTCAGAGTCCTTTTAACACCAACAAATTTCTATCATGTTACTAGTGATAGAAAGTCCCTTATATCCACCCTACCACTCCCTGTATCAAAAACAGAGATCCTGTCCTTGGGGTTAGCTGGATATCTTTGCCTCTGGATTCCTAATTCCACCCTCTTGGCACAATCCCTATATTAACCTCTATATCCTTCACCTGAGGAAGTCTTTCAGAACCCCTAGGGCTAAAATCAAATATCCATTTAGCCTTTAACACCCTTAAGCAAGCAATTCTCTCAGCCCCAGTTCTAATACTTCCTGACCTTTCTTGCCTTTTTATACTTGACACTCCTAAGACACAAAATTGCCCTAGGAGTTTTGGAACACAATCAGGGACCCTCCTTCACCCCTGTCGCTTTTCTATCAAAGCAATTAGACACCACAGTTCGAGGATGGCCAGCCTGCCTATGTAATCTGGCAGCAGCTGCACCCCTTGCTCAGGAAAGCAAAAAAACTTACTTTTGGAGTAAGTAAGTTTTTGTCCACTGTCATTTGTCCACCATGTGACTTTAAGGACTTACTTTCTCACAAATCCATGACCCTTCTGTCTTCTTCATGCATCCAACTAATTCATGTTACCCTTCTCGAATCTCCGAGTTCTCCTTTAAATGCTGTCCTACTCTCAGCACTGCTACCCTTATCCCTAATTCTTCTGAGTCCCCCACCCATACTTGCAAAGAGGCATTAGAAGACCCGATGCCCCATTTGGCCCACATTTCCTCAGTTCCTTTAAGTAACCCTGGCTTTATCTGGTATATTGATGACAGCTCCTCTATGAGATCAGAAGAAAAAAAAAAAAAACTGGATATGCAATTGTCTCTGACACTGAAATTATTGATTCCACCCTCTCCCCTTGGGAACCTCTTCCTAAAAGGCAGAACTTATTGCTCTAACTAGAGCCCTTATCCTCACAGCTAACAAGGGAGCAAACGTATACACTTATTCTAAATATACTTTCCACGTCATACACTCACATGCTGCCATCTGGAAGGAACAGGGCTCCTATCTAGTAAAGGCTCTCCCATAACTAAAGCCCCACTTATACTCCAACTTTTAAACACAGCTGATACGCCAACTGAAGTAGGCATCATTCATTGCTGAGGTCACCAGGTGGTCTCAGACCCCATTTCACAGGGCAACAACACTGCAGATAGAGAAGCAAAACAAGCCTCACTCTGATCATCGACTCAACAACTTTTGGTAATCCCCAACATAAAGCCCTGTTACCTCCCTGAAGAAAAAAACACAATTATTACAAGAGGGAGCACAACCACAAGGAGATTGGTGAAGATTGGTTCCAAAAACAAGGCTGCTATGTCCTTCCCCAATCTCAGACCACATAGATTTACATGCAGGCTTACAGACATACATCAGGCCCTACAGTAGGCACTAAACCTCTTTATCATCTCTTAAGATCTTTTATCACCTATTCTAACCTTCTTCCCCTCCTACAACAAATCCCTCACTTGCATTATCTGCTCCTCAGTCTCACCACAGGGAGCCCTCCAGCCTATTCCCCTCATTCCCAACACATCAGACATACCCTAGGAGAGAACTGGCAAATTGATTTCACTCACATGCTTCTGACACAAAAAATAAAACTCATGCTCACTCTGGTAGGCACTTTTTCAGGACTGAGGCTTTTCCTATGAGATCAGAACCTGCCTCAGAGGTAACACAGTTTTTCATATGAGAAATCATTCCTTGGCTTTGGCCTCCCACTCTCTCTCCAGTCTGATAATGAGCCGGCTTTTATCTCCTAAGTCACTCAACAAGTAGTTCAATCCCTTGGCATAACCTGGAAACTACAAATATATATATTATCCCAATTCTCAAGAAAAGTATGAAAAGCAAATTCTAGTCTCAAAACACACCTAATCAAACTCTCTCTAGAACTACAAAGGCAATGGACCAAACTCCTCCCCCTGGCTTTGGCTCACATTAGTGCTTCTCCACTGGCCCCGTCTTTCCTTGGTCCTTTTGAGATTACAGCTGGACGCCCTTTACTCTTAGGTAAGTTCTTTACTGCGAGCCCCTTGCTGGGAGATTATCTTCCCCCGCTTAACCTTATTAGACACCTCATGAGAGAACATGCAGATTGCTCTCTCCCAAAGCCTTATCAAACAAATCCAGCTGGCTGAACACTCATGCCAGGAATTGAGACCTTACACCATAAGGATCTCCAGCCTCGATGGACTGGTCCATTTGAGATCATTCTAACCACATCAACAGCTGCTAAACTAGCAGGTCATTCCTCTTGGTTTCATATCTCTAGATTAAAGATGGCCCCAGGAGACTCTCCATCTCTGCCAAGAAACATTTTCCACTCAGATGCTTGTCACTACACCAGCGCTGTTCTGGGACCCACTGGATCGAATTCCTGAAGAAAGAAAACAGTCAAAAATGAATACCGATAAGCAAATCAAAATAGATGTGTTGGTTACTAATTAGACTGGGATTTCCCCTACTTACCCTATTCACAATAGGACTTACTCTATGTCTCCCTCTGAGTGGACTATCATTCACAAGTTTTCCCTCTTTTACCTACTTCTCCACAGTTCTCATTTTGGGGGGCATGGCCTTCCTCTTACTGTGATAAGCCTAGGTGAATTCATTATCCACTTTCATTCACATAGTAACACAAGCCCTTACCTTTCCTGGAAACACCACTGCTCCTGAGCTTCCTTCACTCCTTGACTTTATAACTGATCTTTGACTCCAGGGAGATTTCATAGAGTTCACACCAATCCAGATTTATTTCTACACCTGGATTCTTCTTTTTATCATTTTCTCCCCTTAGACAAGAGACTTCACATCATGATTTTACTTACTTTTTCTTCTTTACTTCAAACTTCACATTAATACCCTGCCTATAACTCACCCTGCCCCAAACCTTGCCTACCTATTCAGAACTCTAAATCTGATGCATTGTTTACTCAGTACCTCAAACCCAATCCTGGCCAGTGATTGCTGGATTTGTTTATCCATCTCCTCACCCAGAGGATCAGGACTCCCTATTTCCACAGATCAATGGACTCTCATAAACACTTCTGTTTATCACACATATAAGAGGAGAATCTCTCTTTTCATCGTACATACATTGCTTACATTCAGTTGATCAAATTCACAATCCTGACGAGATACTGATCTCCCTCCTTATAGAGCTCACTTCTAATCATAAAGGACCACCACCACCTCTAGTGGTGGAGGGCCTACCACCTCCAACATTTGTCAACAACAGGCCTCTTTTGTTTTTTTCAGATGAAACTCTATAAACAATTCTTACTCCCAACTAGAAGCTATACTGCCACACCTCTGTAATCACACTTCACATCCCTCCTTCCCTTCAGGCTGATCCATCTACCAGGTCTCTGGAACTGTGGGACATTCTTTCACTTTCTCTTATGTAGATACTCCCTTCAGCATACAGTGTAAATACTCCTCCTGTAGGGGCTACACTGGCGAGTTCACTGTCAGTTTCAGAGACTACTAACAAGTTCCCAGAAAGACTCCTACTTGCTATCAGTTTTACTTCTATTTGCTATCAGTTTCAGCTGTTGTCTTTTACTCCTGGGATATTTTTCTTATGTGGATCTACCATCTATTTATGTCTTCCCACTAGCGGGACAGGAACATGCACTCTGGTATATCTGGCACCAGATATTTCTATTGGTCCCAATAATCAGACCCTCCCACTAATTCATAACCAACCCAGATGGGCAATTCAATTCATTCCTCTATTAATCAGTTTAGGAACAGTGGCTGGGATTGGGACAAGGATGGCAGGACTCACAACCTCTTTAAATTACAATCAAAGCCTTTTAAAGACCTCACTGAAAGCCTAGGAGAAATAGCTACCAGCCTTTCATTCTCCAAAACCAGCTAGATTCCCTGATAGCCATTGTTCTCCAAAACAGAAGAGGATTAGACCTCCTCACAGCAGAAAAGGAGGCCTATCCCTATTTTTGGAGGAAGAAATGGCAACCCATTCCAGTACTCTTGCCTGGAAAATCCCATGGATGGAGAAGCCTGGAGGGCTACGGTCCATGGAGTGGCAAAGAGTCGGACATGACTGAGTGACTTCACTTTCACTTGCTGCTTCTATGCCAATAAATCAGGCATTGTAAAGGAAGTAGCAAGAAATCTGACAAACAGGGCTTTAAGAATATGTCAACACTTCAGTTACCTCAGTAATTCATGGGAAAACTGTTTAAGGAATTGGATTTGGATGCCCTGGGTTCTACATTTTCTAGGTCTTCTCCTTCTACTTATTCTTATTCTAACTTTCTGCCCACATTTAACGGGTCTTTTTCTAAAATTTCTTCAGGACCACTTATAAGCATTCAACAACAGAACTATCCATGAGCTACTTCCAACTCACTCAAATTGTCAAAAACTTTGACCCCATACAAATCCTCTTGACCCACATTCCTGTCTTTTTGTATCTTACCCCCACGATGCCCTTGTCCCACAGGAAGCAGTTACAAAAGATTGATCTTTGGCCCTTATCCTCAATCAGAAGGCTAGGATGATAGGGCCCACATGGGGGCTCATTGTTAAGATGGCTCATTATGTTGACCTCACAAACAAAGAATAAAACCACGGGCCTCTCGAGACTGACCAAATTGCCCAGAAAACATTCTGTGTTCTCACTGGTGCCTACCTTCTCAAAGCTATGAGACTACCAGATTCCAGACTTCCAACTACATGACCACAGGACTGAACTACAGGCTAAAAATTAACCATCCCTTCAGAGAAGTTTTTGTTGGTGGGATGTAAGAAAGACCAAAGGAGGACACTGGTTCTCCTTAAGGCCCAGTCACCCTCTCATTTCCCTCTAATAAATTTCCCTTCTTCCTGACTTGCTCTCTTTTTCTCTGTACTCATTTACAGTAACCTTGCAGTTGGTCATAATATCACTTGTCTACCAAAGATCATAACTCCTGTCCCACAGCCTCATCCACAGCTACAGTCTCTCTCTCTGAATACTTGTAACTGCTCCCCTTTCTTAACCACTCAAGAGTAGGGCAGTAATAATTTCCTACCAGTCCCATGGTAATTACCCTGTTTGGTTGATTTGCTGAAACTCTGCTAGCTTCCTTCATAAACTGTATTTTCTTTCAACTTTTCCCAACTATGTGCACCTATAATCTCACTTGAATCTATCATGTTTGTTGAGACCAGCTGGACAAGCAGGGTTTCCAAAAGCGCGATATGGCGAGAGAATGAGAAACGAGACAAGAATTCAGAGAAAAGGGAGGATCGGGGAACCAACACCACTCCAAGATGGAGGTGCTGAAACTGAATCCAAGCCAGCTTTATTATACTTTCAGCCGTGAATGAAGGAATATTCAGGGAGTTAAACTTTAACTCATGTGGCCTTCAGGGCCAAAGAACAAAATGATCAGTAACCACTGAGTAATTAGGAAATTATAATCTCACTTGAATCTATCATGTTTGTTGAGACCAGCTGGACAAGCAGGGTTTCCAAAAGCGCGATATGGCGAGAGAATGAGAAACGAGACAAGAATTCAGAGAAAAGGGAGGATCGGGGAACCAACACCACTCCAAGATGGAGGTGCTGAAACTGAATCCAAGCCAGCTTTATTATACTTTCAGCCGTGAATGAAGGAATATTCAGGGAGTTAAACTTTAACTCATGTGGCCTTCAGGGCCAAAGAACAAAATGATCAGTAACCACTGAGTAATTAGGAAACAGTAATCAATAACTAATCAGTAACTAAGACTAATATTCTTATCTACAGATTTTCTACCAGATATGTAAAACATGTGACTCTGAGATGCCAGCTGAGGAACAGTCTGCGGTAGGCTTTCCAACCCCAAGATCAAGATTATGAACTGTTCCCTCTGGACTTGTTCCAACTGTCTCATGCCTTATAGCATCTAGTTTATCAATCATTATAAATTTCATTTGCAGCCCTTGCCAGGGCCTGCTTTTCTTTTATTCTTCCTGTCTCCTACAATGTTTGCTATTGAGAGAGTTAATTCTTTTGTTTTTACTAATAAAATTTATTTTCATAAAGAAGAAATTGCCTTTAACTAATATTCCTAATATTAAAATTTTCTGTGGAGTCCTTTTATGTCAATAGAGTTAATTAAACCAATTTCAGTTAGGTCACAGTGAGCTAATTATCAGAGTGAGCTAATTATCAGAGATGGTAAGTAAAATTAAGCTTTCTTGGCACAGTTTACAACTTTCAGTGAACAGTTGCTTTTAACAAGCATTCATACAAATGTGGGTTTCTATAATGAAAAAAACTTAGTTTAAGTTTACAAGTCAGTAAGCTTTGAAACTAGTAAAATATATCATTTATAGTAAAGAATAACATTTCATTGTGTTTTTCAAACAGGCTTGGAAACTCATCTTTATGATAGTAAAAATTAAGTACACCTTGAATTGAAATTTTATTTTATTAGGTATAAAAATATCTATTTCTTTCTAGAAAAAGACAATGGCTAGATAAGAGCTTATCTTCTCATTTTTTCTTCATTGCTCATTAGTGGCTGAGACCTATAATTTGCTTCATTTTATTACCAAAACATAAAGAAAATGAGACTTATAGTTTTCTGTTCCAATATAAACATGAACAAACTACTTATTTATTTGCATTCAGTATTTTTATCTAAAAAAAGAGATTAATAAAATCTATCTCACAGATTTAAGTAAAGCATAATTATTTTTTACATATAATAGTACTTAGGAAAATATTATGCACATAATGGATTAATAATAGAAAAAGTATATATTTGAAGTAAAGTAACCAAAATTGGAATCAAACTGCCTCTGCACATTAATCTTTTTTATATTAAACAAGGTACTTCATGTCCCTTCAGCTCATGACTCATTTACAAAAATAGGATTCAGTTCAGTTCAGTTCAGTCACTCAGTCATGTCCGACTCTTTGCAACCCCATAAATCACAGCGCGCCAGGCCTCCCTGTCCATC
>SJYC01101959.1:0-16941 GCA_006408675.1 Madoqua kirkii
GAGATCAACCCTGGGATTTCTTTGGAAGGAATGATGCTAAAGCTGAAACTCCAGTACTTTGGCCACCTCATGCGAAGAGTTGACTCATTGGAAAAGACTCTGATGCTAGGAGGGATTGGGGGCAGGAGGAGAAGGGGACGACCGAGGATGAGATGGCCTCATGGACTCGATGGACATGAGTCTGAATGAACTCTGAGAGATGGTGATGAACAGGGAGGCTTGGTGTTCTGCGATACATGGGGTCGCAAAGATTCGGACACGACTGAGCAACTGAACTGAACTGAACTAAACTGAACAGACCTTAACCTATAAAAACAAAGACAGAAACGAAGTAAGAAAACTCCCAAGAGGCTTTCAAAAGATTTTTTTTTTTTCTCATATGTTCCTTCAAACAGGACATTTATCTTCACAAAACTCTCATACTCCCTGTAAATGCACATAAATTTTTCTCAGATTCTGGGTCTTCATTCTTTAATCTTGTCTTTAGGATATTCAGATAATGAGAGTTTCTCTGACACTGAGTCGCTTGGAATGCAAAGAGATCCAACCAGTCCATTCTGAAGGAGATCAACCCTGGGATTTCTTTGGAAGGAATGATGCTAAAGCTGAAACTCCAGTACTTTGGCTACCTCATGAGAAGAGTTGACTCACTGGAAAAGACTCTGATGGTGGGAGGGATTGGGGGCAGGAGGAGAAGGGGACGACCAAGGATGAAATGGCTGGATGGAATCATGGACTTGATAGACGTGAGTCTGAGTGAACTCCGGGAGATGGTGATGAACAGGGAGGCCTGGAGTGCTGCGATTCATGGGGTCGCGAAGAGTCAGACATGACTGAGTGACTGAACTGAACTGCACTGAATATAGATATAGATATAGATAGATATAGATACAGATACAGATACAGATATAGATAATGGTTTTGCCCTTTCTGAGGTGAATATTCCTTAGGGGCAGAGATGGTTGTTCTTTCAATATATCGTATTCAACATGACACCAAGGAAGGACAGAGTGGATGTTACACAGTAAATGCTGCTGTTAACAGGCATTGTGAACACTTTTGAATTAAACTTTTAAAATATAGAAACTATTCATTTTACGCATCCAGCCTATTATAAAATTGTACTACCTACATGTTTATGTATAAGGTAACTTTCCCCATCCAAGTGAAGGTTAGCAAAAACCTGTCTCAGTCACAAGTGCAAATCATCATGAGTTGTGACATCAGTTATGCTTTTATTTCTAGTTATCATAAGCTGAAAATAGACTATAAAATTATATTTATAGTGACATACTAATGATTAACCTGGTGGAAAACAGGTTAAAATTGAATTTTAAAAATTCCTCCCTATTTTGTTGTTTCTGTTTAGTTGCTAAGTTGTGTTTGAGTTTTTGCAGCCCCATGGAGTCTAACCCGACAGTCTCCTCTGTTTGTGATATTGCCCAGCCAAGGATACTGGAGTGGGTGTCATTTCCTCCTCGAGGGGATCTACCTGATCTGAGTCTCCTGCACTGGAAGTCGAATTCTTTACCACTGAGCCACCAGGGAAATTCATCCCTAATTACAGACATACTGAACTGCCTTTTTGCAAGGCAGAGACTTCCTAAATATTATTTAATGTATTTTCAGAATGTTTCCAAGGCACTGAAATATACTAAATGCTTATCTGCTGAGTTACTTAGGGTCAAGAGAAATCTCCTTTAAAACTCTCCCTGGTGCAGCCCACTGTATTCTTAGTTGATCTCAATTTTATCCCAAGTTACAAAAATTAAAGGGAAGTGTTTAAGTGTTTTTTTCTTCAGATGTATTTAGTCTCTGCTACATTAAACTTTTTATGGTGAAAAGCAAAGAGGAACTCAAGAGCCTCTTGATGAAAGAGCCTCCTCCTTGAAGGAGGAGATTGAAAAATCTGGCTTAAAAGTCAACATTCAAGAAACTAAGATCATGACATCTGGTCCCATTTCCCCATGGCAAATAAATGGGGAAACAGTATAAACAGTGACAGACTTTATTTTTTTATACTCTAAAATCACTTCAGATGGTGACTGCAGCCATGAAACTAAAAGTTTTCTCCTTGGAAGAAAAACTATGACAAAACTAGACAGCATATTAGAAAGCAGAGACATTACTTTGCCAACAAAGGTCTGTCTAGTCAAGGCTATGGTTTTTCCAGTAGTCATGTATGCATGCGAGAGTTGGACCATAAAGAAGGCTGAGTGCTGAAGGATTGATCCTTTTGAACTGTGGTGTTGGAGAAGACTCTTGAGAGTCCCTTGAACTGCAAGGAGATAAAACCAGTCAATCCTAAAGGAAATGAACCCTGACTATTCCTTGGAGGGACTGATGCTGAATCTGAAGCTCCAATACTTTGACCATGTGGTACAAAGAGCTGACTCATTAGAAAAGAAACCCTCATGTTGGGAAAGATTGAAGGTGAGAGGAGAAGGGGATGACAGAGCATGGGATGGTTGGATGGCACCACAGATTCAATGGACATGAGTTTTAGCAAGCTCTGGGAGATAGTGAAGGACAGTGAATCCTGGCATGCAGCTGTCCATTGGGTAGCAAAGAGCCAGAAATGACTGATGAATGAATAGCAACAACACTAAGCTTCTAGAAAATGAGAATATTTCCCTCATTACTGAGTCTCACTACTAGCCTAAATTGTATGTTCAACACAGTATCATGGAGTTCAACCAAAAATGAGTGTATGATCACACAGCAGTGTCTCAGTCAATCTTAGATGATCATTCATTCTAAGTCAACATAGAAAAGTCAATAATCATGAGATATTCAGACATAGTATGACTTAAGTTATGAAAATAGATCACAGAGAAATGAAGCCAACTCTTTGAGGGTAATCATTATGAATGTAGTTTCTAGAGCAGACAGAGATTCTTCATATTATAACCCATCATAAATCAACTGTGTGACCTTGGGGTAAAACAAACAAACAAGCAAATTATCTTCTCGCTTGAAAAATGTGAACAACAGTAATGTATGCTACATTGGGTTTTAAGAGTTTAGTGAGATGATATATGAAAAGCATTAAGTCTATGACTGTGGGGCTTCCCAGGTGGCACTAGTGGTAAAGAACCTGCTTGCCAATGCAGGAGATGTAAGAGATGCAGGTTTTATCCCTGAGCCAGGAAGACCCCTAGAAGAGAGCATGACAATGCACTCCAGTATTCTTGCCTGGAGAATCCCACGGACAGAGGAGCCTGGCAGGCTACATTCGATAGAATCACAGAGTTAGACATGATTGACATGACTTAGTTTGCATGCATGCATACAGCTGAGATAAATAGGAAGTAGTGAAAAGTGAAAGTTGTCAAATTGGTGTGATATACAATTTCTAGCTAGGTGAAATATTAGAAGCTGAGAAACTGAGTTAGCATAGTAAACCTGGGGAATAGCTGTAGAATGAGTAGTAGTGCAATCGAAAATACTACCATAGAACAAATGGGCTAAATAAGTAAACTCGATAGGGTATATATTTTAACTTTACATAGTAAGAGCTAGGGATATATACTAAGTAGTAATAAATATTAAGGGATAGATTTGGAGAAGATTAGTTGACAATGTACTACTGGATGCACCTAAGAAAGCAATAGGATATGTTAGGATGTTCCCACAGTAAGCCCAGAGCAAACTATGAAACTCATGAAGTTCTGAAACTGCAAAAATGAGAAAACAATTTCCTATTCAAAAACATTACTAATGAACATCTCAGATAGTTTAATAAACTTTTGCAAAATTAGTCTGCTCAAGCACCAGAGTGTACAGAGTCAGACACGACTGAAGCAACTTTACATGCATACACATATACACACACACTCAAATACAGATACTGTGAACCTTAGGGATGTAGCCTTCATGACTGAAGATGAAGATCTATTTAGGTAAACATACTAGAAAACTGTCAATTAAGAGAATGTTGATAACTCAAGGATATTTCCAGTAGTGTGGTGCAGATCTTTCTTTGTCTTAGAAGATATGATATTTAATATTTCTCTCTAGTTAGGTATTAAAACTCAAGGAAGGTTTATAATGTTTGTGGAGTTACAAACATATAAACAAGATAGTATATTTGTTGAAGTATAAAAAATTAATTCAATAGGCTAGAGCATAAGCTTAAATGTATCTTTATCAATCTATCAACTATCTATAGTAGTAGTAATACACATAGAGATTTCCATTTAGTTTCTAGAAATTTATTACATTAGTCCAATGTGGGAACATTGCATGTGAAGGAGACCTAGGAAACGTTTTAGTCATGAGTGATTTGTAACTAACAGAAAGCTACTGAAGTTACTTAAGGAAAATATCAGTAATTATATGTACTTGATGAAAACTTTGTTATTTCATGGAAACCAAAGACGTGATTAAAACTAACAACCAGAAAATTATTAGAAACCCAAATAGTCATCCTTCTCCATCTCTCATCTTTTCATCTTTCCATTGTCTCATTCACTCTTCTTTTCTTGCATGATTGTTCACTCTGATTCTTCATGTGCATGATAAGACACTTCAGTAGTGTCTGACTCTTTGCAGCTCTACGGACCATAGCTCACCAGCCGCCTCTGTCCATAAGATTCTCCAGGCAAGACTACTGGGGTAGGTTGCCATGCCCTTCTCCAGAGGATCTTCTTAATCCAGGGACTGAACCCGTGTCTCTTATGTCTCCTGCATTGGCAGGCGGGTTCTTTACCACTAATGTCACATACCAGGAATACCCAGTTCAGTTCAGTCAATCAGTCAAGTCTAACTCTTTGTGACTCCATGAACTGCAGCATGCCAGGCACCCCTGTTCATCACCAACTCCCGGAGTTTACGCAAACTCATGTCCATTGAGTCGTTGATGCCATCCAGTGAGGAATACTGGCTTCCTATATTTTATAGTTTGCATTTAATTCATTTTCATCTAAGCAAACTGACTACAAATATCTTAGTCCCTATACCAAACTCCAGGTAGAAAAATAATATGAATTGTACCAACTGGAAGCAAGTGTCGGCACTGGTTCAATTAATGGTAGCCAAGGCAGCAAGCAAGATGGTAGAGTAGAATCATGACTGTTGGAGTATGCTGTTCCTACAGAAAAGGGGTTATTGAAAACTGGACAAATGTACCATTGTTTTCTAAATCAGGGAACCAGTTGATTATATATAGTCAACATGCAACAACAAATGCAGTGAAATGTTGCCCCAATGAAAGGGCAAGAGCAGAGATTCTTTGTGGGATTTCTCCACTGGTAAAACTACATCTGGTCCTGATTTACTTTAGGAAAGCATACACAAACAAGAGCACATTCATTGACTCAAGGATTAAAAATTACTCAACAATTTTCTTTTAAAAAATTAATTAATTTATTTTAATTGGAGTCTAATTAGTTTAAAATATTGTGCTGGTTTTCACCATATCAACATGAATCAGCCATGGATGTACAGGTGACCCCCCCCCTCCCCATCCCTCTGAGGTGTTCTAGAGCATCAGTTTTGAGTGCCCTGCTTCATGCATCGAACTTGCCCTGGTATCTATTTTATATATGGTAATATACATGTTTCAATATTATTCTCTCATAGTATCCCACCCTTGTCTTCTCCCACATAGTCCAAAAGTCTGTTCTTTACATCTGTGTCTCTTTTGCTGTCTTGCATAGAGTTGTTGTTACCATCTTTCTAAATTCCATATATATGTGTTAATATACAGTATTGGTGTTTCTCTTTCTGACTTATTAAACTCTGTATAATAGGCTCCAGTTTCATCTACCTCATTAGCACTGACTCAAATGCATTCTATTTTATAGCTGGGTAATATTCCATTGTGTATATGTACAACAACTTTCTTATCCATTCATCTGCCAATGGATATCTATGTAGCTTCCATGTTTTTATGTCCTGGTGAGAGGGAAACAGACAGGAAGGCCAGGGGTCTCCAAATGGAGGAAATAGCCTGCAAGTGTCAGATATTTCATCTCTCTTAAGCGACAGGAGGAAACAAACTAGGGACACTTTTTTCTTCTATACAAATTTAAAAGGAGGTTTCTCTTAAAATTCTGTGTTGTCATAATGATACCCAGTTTCACCTGAAGTTAACCATTGCCTTTTTCTTATGGAAATGTCTATCTTAAGCTATGCTAATGTACTGTGCATTTACCCTAAACTCTGTCTTCAAGTCGGTTCCGCCTTTTAGGCCCAGAACCTACTTGATAAACCAGTATGTTATACTCTGATATTGTTCCTCTAATCTATGTAAATTAAACTATTTGTATGGTGATCTGCCCTTCTTCAAGATTCAAGTTAATCATTTTATGGCCCAAGATAAACCATTTGGAGCCAAGGTTATCCCAAAATACATCTTATGGGTGAGAGTCCTGGTGACATTTTAAGTTTTGAGACATTCCTTTCTTTCATTAAGAGACTGCTGGTGACTATATAACATCCAGCTAAAGACTAGCAGGGGGGTACTCTTTCTACCCCCTTCTGATGTCTAGGTGAGAAGCTTTCTCTATCTCCTTTATACTTTAATAAAACTTTATTACATGAAAGCTCTGAGCGATCAAGCCTCATCTCTGGCCCAGGATTGAATTCTTCTCCTCCAGGGACCGAGAATCCCAGCATTGTGATTCAACAGCAACCTTTCACTATCTATTGTAAACAGTGCTGCGATGAACATTGGGGTACATGTGTCTCTTTCAATTCTGGTTTTCTTGGTGTGTATGCCCAGCAGTGGGATTGCTGGGCCTTATGGCAGTTCTATTTCCAGTTTTTTAAGAAACCTCGACACTGTTCTCCATATTGGCTGTATTAGTTTGCTTTCCTACCAACAGTGTGGGAGGGTTCCCTTTTCTGTAAACCTTTTCCAACATTTATTGTTTGTAGACTTTTTGACGGCAGCCATTCTGACTGGTGTGAGATGGTACCTCATTGTGGTTTTGCTTTGCATTTCTCTAATAATGAGTAATGTTGAGCATCTTTTCATGTGATTGTTAACCATCTATATGTCTTCTTTGGAGAAATGTCTGTTTAGTTCTTTGGCCCATTTTTTTAATTGGATTGTTTATTTTTCTGGTATTGAGCTGCAAGTGCTGCTTGTATATTTTGGAAATTAATTCTTGATCAGTTTTTTCATTTGTTATTACTTTCTTCTATTCTGAAGGCTACTTTTTCACCTTGCTTATAGTTTCTTCATTGTGCAAAAACGTTTAAGTTTAATTAGGTTCCTTTTTGTTTATTTTTGTTTTTATTATCAGTACTCTAGGAGGTGGCTCATAGAGAATTTTGCTGTGATTTATGTCAGAGAGTGTTCTGCCTATGTTTTCCTCTAAGAATTTTATAGTTTCTGATCTTGCATTTAGATCTTTAATCTATTTTGATTTTATGTTTGTGTTAGAAAATGTTCTAGCTTTATTCTTTTACAACTGGCTGACCAGTTTTTCCAGAACCACTTGTTAAAGAGATTATCTTTTATCCATTGTACATTCTTGCCTCCTTTGTCAAAGATAAGGTGTCCATAGGTGCATGGATTTATCTCTAGACTTTCTTTTTTTTCCATTTATCTATATTTCTGTCTTTGTGCCAGGGACATACTGCCTTGATGACTGTGGTTTTATAGTATAGTCTGAAGTCAGGCAGGTTGATTCCTCCAGTTACCTTCTTTTTTTCTCAAGATTGCTTTGGCTATTTGAGGTTTTTTGTCTTTCCATACAAACTATGAAATTATCTGTTCTAGTTCTGTGAAAAATACCATCAGTAGCTTGATAGGGATTGCATTGAAGCTATAGATTGCTTTGGATATTATACTCATTTTTAGTATATCAATTCCTCCAATCCATGAACATGGCATATTTTTCCATCTATTTGTGTCATCTTTGGTTTCTTTCATCAATGTTTTATAGTTTTCTATACATAGGTCTCTTGTTTCTTTAGACTTCCCTGGTGGCTCAGACAGTAAATTGTCTGTCTACAATGCAAGAGACCTGGGTTCGATCCCTGGGTTGGGAAGATCCGCTGGAGAAGGAAATGGCAATCTACTCCAGTACTATTGCCTGGAAAATCCCATGGACAGAGAAGCCTGGTAGGCTATAGTCCATGGGGTCGCAAAGAGTCGGACGCGACTGAATAGCTTCACTTTCACTTTTCTTTCTTTAGGTAAATTTATTCTGAAGTATTTTATTCTTTTCAATTGCAATGTTGAATGGAATTATTTCCTTAGTTTCTCTGTTTTCTCATTGTTAGTATATAGAAATGCAAGGGATTTCTGTGTATTAATTTTATATTTTGCAACTTTACTATATTTACTGATTAGCTCTAGAAATTTTCTGGTGGTGTCTTTAGGGTTTTCTATGTAGAGAATCAAGTCATCTCTAAACAGAGTTTTACTTCTTCTTTTCCTATCTGGATTCCTTTTATTTCTTTTTCTTCTCTGATTACTGTGTCTAGGACTTCCAACACTATTTTGAATAGCAGTAGTGAGACTGGGCACTGTTGTCTTGTTCCTGACTTTAGAGGAAATGCTTTCAATATTTTGCTATTAAGGATAATGTTTGCTGTGGGGTTGTTGTATATGGCTTTTATTATGTTGCAATATATTTCTTCTGTGCCTTCCTTCTGGTGAGTTTTTGTGATAAATGGGTGTTGAAATTTGTCAAAGGCTTTCTCTGCATCTATTGAGATAAACATATGGTTTTTATCTTCTAATTTGTATATATAGTATATCATATTGATTGATTTGTGAATATTGAAGAATCCTTGCATCCCTGGTAAACCCTACTCGGTCATTATGTATGATCTTTTAAATATATTGTGGGATTATGTTTGCTAGAATTTTGTTGAGGATTTTGCATCAATGTTCCTTAGTGACACTGGCCTGTAGTTATATTTTTTTGTGGCATCTTTGTCTAGTTTTGGTTTTAGGATGATGGTGGCCTCATAGAAGGAGTTTGGTTGTTTACCTTCGTCTACAATTTTCTGGAAGAGTTTAAGTAGGATAGGTGTTATCTCGCCTCTACATTTTTGGTAGAATTCACCTGTGAAGCCATCTGGTTCTGAACTTTCATTTGTTGGAGGGTTTTTATACAGTTTCAATTTCCGTGCTTGTGATGCGTCTGTTAAGATTTTCTGTTTCTCCCTGGTTCAGTTTTGGAAGATTATACTTTTCTAAGAATTGTCCATTTCTTCCAAGTTGTGCATTTTATTGACATATAATTTTTCATAGTAGTCTCTTGATCTTTTGCATTTCTGTGTTTTCTGTTGAGATTTCTCCATTTTCATTTCTAATTTTATTAATTTGATTATTTTCCCTTTTTTCCTCAATGAGTCTGGCTAGTGGTTTATCTATTTTATTTATCTTCTCAGAGAAACAGCTTTTAGTTGTATTGATTTTTGCTATGGTCTCCTTCGTTTATTTTTTATTTATTTCTGCTCTAATTTTTATGATGTCATTGCTTCTGCTAACTTTAGAGTTCTTCTTTTCTTCTTTTTTTTAGTTAATTTTGGTATTAAGTTGGGTTTTTAAATTTAATGTTTAACTTGTTTCTTGAAGTGGGCTTGTATATCTATGAACCTTCCCCTTACATTGCTTTTACTGAATCCCATAGGTTTTGGGTTGTCGTGTTTTCATTCTCATTTGTTTCTATGCATATTTTGATTTCTTTTTTGATCCCTTTCATGATCTTTTGTTTATTTAGAAGCATGTTGTTTAGCCTTCATATGTTTGTATTTTTAATAGTTTTTTTCCCATGTAGTTGACAGTTAGATGATCTTATTGCATTGTAGTCAGAAAAGATACTTGGAATGACTTCAGTTCTTTTAAATTTACCAAGAACACGTTTAAGGCCCAGGATGTGATCTACCCTTGAGAATGTTCCCTATGCACTTGAAATAAAGGTGAATTCTATTGTTTTTGGGTGAAATGCCCTATAGATATAGATTAAGTCTAACTGGCTCATTATATCATTTAATGCTTGCATTTCCTTGCTAATTTTCTGGTTGATTTATCCATAGGCATGAGTGGGGTGTAAAAGTCCCCACTATCATTGTGTTGCTGTTAACTTTCCCTTTCATACTTGTTATCCCTTGCCTTATGTATTGAGGTGCTCCTTTGTTGGGTGCATATATATTTATATTTTGTGGTATCTTCTTCTTGGATTGATCCTTGATCATTATGTAGTATCTATCTTTGTCCCTTATCTCAGTATTTATTTCAAAGTTTATTTTATCTGATATGAGTATTGTTACTCCTGCTTTCTTTTGGTCTCCATTTCCATTAAATATTTCCAACCCTTCACTTTCAGTCTGTATGTGTCCCTAGGTTTGAGGTGGGTCTCTTGTAAACAGCATACATAGGGGTCTTGTTTTTGTATACATTCAGCCAGTCTTTGTCTTTTGGTTGGAGCATTTAGCTCATTTACATTTAAGGTAATTCTTGATAAGTATAATCCCATTACCATTTACTTTGTTGTTTTGGGTTAATTTTTATAACCATTTACCATGTTTCTTGTCCAGAGAAGATCCTTTAGCATTTGTTGAAAAGCTGCTTTGGTGGTGCTGAATTCTCTCAGCTTTAGCTTGTCTGTAAAGCTTTTGATTTCTCCTTCACATCTGAATGAGATCCTCACTGGGTAGAGTAATCTTGGCTGTAGGGTTTTCTCTTTCATCACTTTAAGTATGTCCTACCATTTCCTTCTGGCCTGGAGAGTATCTATTGAAAGATCAGCTGTTATCCTTATGAGGATTTCCTTGTGTGATATTTGTTACTGTTACTTTCTCCTTCCTGCTTTTAATATTTGCTTTTTGTGTTTGATATTTGCTAGTTTGATGAATATATGTCTTGGGGTGTTTTGCCTTGGGTTTATCCTATTTGGAACTCTCTGGGTTTCTTGAACTTGGGTGGCTATTTCCTTCCCCATATTAAGGAAACTTTCATCTATTATCTCCTCAAATATTTCCTCAAGCCATTTCTTTTGTCTTTTTCTTCTGAGACACCTATGATTCAAATGCTGGGGCATTTAACATTGTCCAGAGGTCCCTGAGGTTGTCCCTATTTCTTTTAATTCTTTTTTCCGCTTTGCTTCAGTTGTTTCCACTATTCTATATTCCACCTCACTTATCTTCTCTTCTGCCTCAGTTTTTCTACTGTTAGTTCTCTCCAGAGTGCTTTTGAACTCAGTTACTGCATTATTCATTATTGACTGATTCTTCTTTATTTCTACTAGGTCCTTGTTAAACATTCCTTGCATTTTCTCAATCCTTGACTCTAGTCTATTTACCAGTAGCTCCATTTAGTTTTCAAAATTTTGGATCATCTTTTCTATCATTATTCTGAATTCTTTTTCAAATAGACTCCTTATCTCCTCCTTGGTGGGTTTTTATCATGTTCTGTCACCTGATGAATATTCCTCTGCCTTTTCATTTTGTTTAGATTTCTGTGTTTGGGGTGCCCTTCTGCAGGATGGAAGTTTGTGGTTCCTCTTAATTGTGGAGTCTGCTCCCTTAGCTGGGATTGGACTAATGTCTTGTCAAGGCTTCCTGGTTGGGGGAGCTTGTGACTGTGTTATGGTGGTTGGAGCTGGATCTCTTCTCTCTGGAGTGCAATGAAGTGCCCAGTAGTGTGTTTGGAGGTGTCTATGGGTTTGACATGGCTTTTGGTAACCTATCTTTTAACATTCAGGGTTGTGTTCCTGTTTTGCTGGATAATTAGCATAGTGTGTCTTGCACTGGATCTTGTTGGCTCTTGAGTGGAGCTTGGCTTCAGTGGACACTTTGGGTGAGTTCCTATCTGTTAGTGTTCCCTGGAGTCAGGAGTTCTCTGATGTTCTAAAGTTTTGGAGTCTTAACTCCTGCCTCTGGCTTTTAGTCCTTGTCTTAGCCTCAAAACTTTTCCATTCATACAACATAGAAGATAAGACACCTAAATTTTTGTTGAAACAATTCTCCACAGCCAGGAACATCCAGAGAGATTCACAGAGATACATTGAGAAGAGAAGAAGGAAAAGGGAGATGGAGGTGACCAGGAGGAGGAGAAAAGGGAGATCAAAAGAGGAGAGAGCAATCTAGTCAGTACTCAATTCCCTTAGTGCTCTCCACAACCTGGAACACCCAAAGAGACTCACAGAGTTATGTAGAGAAAAGAAAAGAGAGTAAGGAGATAGAGGTGACCTGGAGTAGACAAAGGAATGTCAAAAGGAGAGAGAGTAATAAAGCTGGTAATCAAATTCCTAAGTGAAAATGAACATTGAAGATTAGATTCTCAGGGGTACATAACTGATAACAGATATCAAAAACAAAGACTAAACACCTAGAAATACTCTCAAAAATACAATGTAAAAAATACAAAGCATAATCAATCACAAAAATTTAAAGAAAAAATTTATGAAATCTGTCTATGTTTGTATACCAAACTCTAGGTAGAAAAATATAATTGTACCAGCCAGAAGCAAGTGTCCACATTAATCCAACTAACTGTAGCCAAGGCAGTAGGCAAGATGGTAGACTAGAATCTTGACTGTTGTAGTATGCTATTCCTACAGAAAAAGGGTTATTGAAAACTGAACAAATGCAACATTGTTTTCCGAATCAGGGAGCCAGTTGATTATATAGTCAATATGAGACAACAGAATGCAGTGAAATGTTGCCCCCAATGAAAGGACAAGAGCAGATATTCTTTTTTTTTTTTAAGCCAAGATCATTTATTTGAAAATATATAATACTCATTTATATATGTAAGTTCTGGTCTATTAAAACCATATATAATGAACTGTGAAGATTAAGTACTGCTAATTTGGTGACAAAATTAAACACTGAAGAATATGTGTGTTTTCCTACTATTCTTTGAGTTTTTTAAGAAGTCGTTCAAATGTGAATATACATTTTATTCAACTACATTTTGGAAAAATCTTTATGCTACCTTTTGAGACCAGGATTAAACAGTTGGCTAAAATGAAAATGCTAAGTTTTGGAATTCCCAGTAGCTCAGTCCTGTCCAATTCTGTGCAACCCCATGAACTATAGCCCACCAGTCTCCTCTCGGAATGGAAGAAAATAATAACAAATGAAGCAACTGACAAACAACTAATCTCAAAAGTATACAAGCAACTCATGCAGCTCCATTCCAGAAAAGCAAATGACCCAATCAAAAAATAGACCAAAGAACTAAATAGACATTTCTCCAAAGAAGACATATAGATGGCTAACAAACACATGAAAAGATGCTCAGCATCACTCATTATCAGAGAAATGCAAATCAAGACCACAGTGAGGTACCATTTCACTCCAGTAAGAATGGCTGGGATCCAAAAGTCTACAAGCAATAAAACCTGGAGAGGGTGTGGAGAAAAGAGAACCCTCTGACACTGTTGGTGGGAATGCAAACTAGTACAGCCACTATGGAGAACAGTGTGGAGATTCCTTAAAACCTGGAAATAGAACTGCCTTATGACCCAGCAATCCCACTGCTGGGCATACACACTGAGGAAACCAGAATTTAAAGAGATACGTGTACCCCACTGTTCATCACAGCACTGTTTATAATAGCCAGGACATGGAAGCAACCAAAAGCAGAGATTCTTTGTAGGATTTTTCCACTTATAAAACTACACCTGGAGTCCTGGCTTATTTTAGGAAAGATTAGATAAATAAAAGCACATTCACTGACTCAAGGTTAAAAATTATTCTTTAGCAATTTCCTTTAAATGCCTAGGCCCATATAGTTTCATATAGTTCCAAATTCTGTTTTATTCATGCACCAGAGTAAATGTATAAACAATATAAGACAAATCTCTCAATGAATTTGATGAAAGAATTGCTTTAAAGTGCAATTCCTTTGAGTTAAATTATAAATGAACTGTATATACAAATTAGACAATAACCAACATGTTCAACAAGAAAAATACAGAAGGTTTTCATTTGTTCTATTTTTTACATTGAGACTTTATATTTTTCAAGACTAAAAGGCTCCCGGAGATTAAATATTTATCATTCTTTGCTTTTCTCAGGAAATAAACATAAGACATGGGGATCGATTTGGGGGGGAGGCATTAAAGTCTATTTTTGTCTTGATAAACCAAGATTGCATGTGGTATAATACTAGAAGAGGGCACTTACAGGGAAGTAATTCTTATGCAAATGTCATTTTTTCATTAAACAACTGCAAACAAAAAAAATGTAAATAAATTCCACCACTTTGTTAACATTAGAGAGGTTTACTTGATAAGCTTTCAACAGAAGCTGAGATAATTAGTGTTTCAATGTGAATATAATATGGGCTTCCACCTTTGCTTTACTTAATAAGGATATTGTTGCAACATCAAAAACATATAAATTTGGAAACATATTGATACTATTAGGAATTATCTTCTAATTAGTTATCAAGTACTTGAGTCTCTGATTTCTGTGGATTGAGCTGAAGTTTCTAGAACAAGAGGAAGAGGCATTTTTATCCTATCATCTTATCCTACCTCCTGCCACCATTCCCAATCATTACATAGTCCACCTCTCCCAGTCATCAAAATAATCCCCTGGAAAACTGACGCTTTTTATTTTTTTGCACATTCAGAAAATAGAGTTAAGAGTAGTACTTGTGTATGTGTGTGTGTCTTTATATGTTTGTGTGTATATGTGTGTGTACTCACACATGACTGTTGGAGTTGGGAGGTGTTATGGATTAACTGTTCAGTCATGTCAGACTCTCTGAGACCTTTTGGACTGTAGCCTGCCAGGCTACTCTGTCCATGGGATTTTTCAGGCAAGAATACTGAAGTGGGTTGCCATTTTCTTCCTCTAAGGGATTTCCCCCACCCAGGGCTGAAACTCGCATCTTCTTTGACATTCTTTCACTCACTGAGCCATCGGGGAAGCCCGGTTGGTAGTTATGAGGCAGGGTGAAAAAAGAAAAGTTGAAAAATAAATGCTGATTTTATGAAATGTTAATTTTCAACACATGGTACAATTCTTGACCACCTATTCCTGGCCACCACACATATCCTTCCATAAAGACCAAATTACTTATTGATTGGCATTTCTCCTTGATCTAGTGGATAAATTGACCTTGTGTGAGTCTGCTTCTGTTTGACAGATACCCAAGGTTACCTCTTTGAAAACATCCTCAGTATATAGGCAAAATCATCCATCTTTTGTTTTTTTACTCAATCAGAACTTTTAACTACATTTTAGAGTTTTATTGCTTTAAGTTATTTGCATACCAAGCAAGTATGAAATCTCTTAAAATACAGATTGTATGTATTTCCTTCTATTCCTTAAGCATGTGTCTAAAATATAGTTGATAACACTGTATTACTTCCATATGTAACAATATCATTTCAAATCTAACAGTTTAAAACAATGCAAATATACAATCTTGCAGCTTGTATGGATCAGGAGCACAACTTAACTGGATCTTCCACAAGGTTTCAATCATTGCATCATCCAGAGCTAGGTTCTCACCAGAAGTCTTTTCCAGGGAAGGATTTACCTCCAAGCTCATGTTGTTGGTGATATTCAGTTCCTTGCAGGATTTTGGATTGAGAGCTTCAGTTTCTTTCTGGTTATCAGCAAGAGGCAGCTCTCAGTTTCTTACCATGTGGATCTTCCCAACATGAACACTTGCTCCCTCAAAGACAATAAAGGACAAAGTCCAAAGGCAATTGCCATGGTCTTAAATACTGTAATCACAAAGTGCTGTTCTATAAACTTAGCCATATTCCATTGGTTTGAAATAAGTTATAGGTCCCTCCCACATCAAACAAGGGGTACAAAGTACAAAGAGGTGGGGATAACTAAAGGATGTTTATTAATATAATGTGTTCATCACAACCACAGAGAGTTTCATTTTATTTATTCAATATTTTGATGGAGTGTGGAGGAGTGATATATTTGGATACTGATAAGAATAAAAAGAAGCATCTCCAGGAGTTGAAAATTTCAGTATTACTGTCTTTCTGTTACTCTTTACTTTTGATTATTCTTTAATAAGGCCATCTTTGGTATTCTGTATGCCTGTTTCTCTGCCTCATTCTCTCAGGTATAATGGAAAAATCTAAAAGATAATATTTACGTGTCTATAGAAAATTTGAGGCTAAGTTGTAATTTACCAAATAAAGAGTGCAAAATCTTATATATAGTGTGACTATGGCTCCTAAATCTAAATAATAAGTCATAGGAAAATATTTGAACAATATAAAAAGAAAAACCTATAGTAGTTTCTTTGTAGTGTGGGGCCATGGGTGATCTTTGGCACTGTTGCTATTATTTTTCTATTATCAGTTCAGTTCAGTTCAGTCACTCAGTCGTGTTCAACTCTTTGTGACCCCATGAATCACAGCACTTCAGGCCTCCCTGTCCATCACCAACTCCCAAAGTTCACTCAGACTCACGTCCATCAAGTCAGTGATGCCATCCAGCCATCTCATCCTCTGCCATCCCCTTCTCTTTCTGCCTCCAATCCTTCCCAGCACCAGGGTCTTTTCCAATGAATCAGCTCTTCACATGAGGTGGACAAAGTATTGGAGTTTCAGCTTCAGCATCAGGTTCAATGAATACCCAGGACTGATCTCCTTTAGAGTGGATTGGTTGGATCTCCTTGCAGTCCAAGGGACTCTCAAGAGTCTTCTCCAACATCACAGTTCAAAAGCATCAATTCTTTGGCGCTCAGCCTTCTTCACAGTCCAAATCTCACATCAATACATGACCACTTGAAAAACCATAGCCTTGACTAGATGGACGTTTCTTGGCAAAGTATTGTCTCCGATGTTTAATATGCTGTCTAGGCTGGTCGTAACTTTCCTTCCAAGGAGTATGTGTCTTTTAATTTCATGACTGCAGTAACCATCTGCAGTGATTCTGGAGCCCCCCAAAATAAAGTCTGACACTCTTTCCACTATTTCCCCATCTATTTCCCATGGAGTGATGAGACCAGATGCCATGATCTTCGTTTCTGAATGTTCA
>SJYC01101960.1:0-15607 GCA_006408675.1 Madoqua kirkii
TTTACTTGGTTTCTCTTACCTTGGGCTTGGAGTATCTCTTCACAGCTGCTCCAGCAAAGCACTGCCACTGCCCCTTATATCCCTATAACAGCAGTGCCCATTAGTTCTAAAAGGATCATCTTTCCAATCTTCCTCAAGATACTAAGGAAACCAGATATATACTTATATTAGCACAGTGAAAGACAATGCTTTATAACTTACTTGTATAATGAAAAACACAGAATTAAATGTGATCTCACTAATGTTTGTGGCTACTTGCCATGTGTCTGACACTATATAAGCATTAGGTGTTACACAATAATAGACTGAGGGATAGCTCCTGTCTTCAGAGTGCTTTCTTTCAATTTGGAAAGATAAGAGAAGTATACACAAAAACTGTTCCCCTGTAATTTCTTTGTTTTATTTATTTGTTTTGTTTTATTTAATCTTTATCCAAAGATTCTTTGAATCTGCACAGAGAAATATTCAAAGGACATCATGACAAATGTTTAACGAATTATCAACATCTCATTCTATATTTAAAGACATGAAATTTTGTAAATCTGGCTATAATTAGTAATATCTGTCCACATTTTGATTATTGTGTGAATTTTTATTGTACGTGATTGTTCTGGCTATGTGAGCAACTTGCCTTCACTGGGCATTGAAGAACTGAAAAAACAAAACAAAACAAAAAAACAAAGTCAAAACAAACAAAATTTCTTCCCCATCTTATCCAGATCTCCACTGAGACACAGACCAGAGATAAAAATGGCTCTTGGACAAGAAATTAATGGAGAAAGGCAATTGCAAAATTTGGATGTCTCTTTATGAAGTATCCAATAAGAGACATTTGGCTTAGCAATGAGTTTGTCTATTTATTCCCCACAAGACTAAGGAAGCACAGCGTACAAGCTCCAGGGTATGTGGATTTTAGAAAGTAAAGGACTTAGCACTTCAGTGCTTCATAATGGGACAGACAAACTCCACTTTGGGAAGAGAGATGATTTCATAAGCATGAACTAGTTAGAAAACCAGATGGAGAACTAGAGGTCATGAATATTGCCATGGACTCTGCTTTAGTTGACCAGTCTAGTGATTTTTAAAAAAATGATTCTGACATATTCTGTTTGGTGACTAAGGACTTCACCACTTTTTGTTGTTTTACATGAATTTCATTCTGAAATAAACATTATTTATGTGAGCTTCAAAGTACTCTAGTGAGATGATCTGGTCTCTGAGATTTAATGTTCTAAGGTGTGTATGTATGGGATGGGGCTTAATGGGGAATGTGTACAAATTTGATTTATGCAACTTTACCCCTTGGAAAATCTGAAAAATATTGAAATAAATTTACAATCCATGCTAATTGGTGCATGAAGTTGGGCGAGAAATCTTTGAGGGTATTGGTTTGGTGTCCCCATGTACAAGATAAACTGTACTGTGTGACCCACAGCCCCCAGATTCCTCATTGTTCTCAGAAATTGGATTGCTGAAAGTGACTGTACTGCGGTTAGTTTCTCAGTTCTTTCTGACTGTTATGACCCCATGGACTGCAGCCCACCAGGCTCCTCTGCCCATGGGGATTCTCCAGGCAAGAATACTCGTGTGGTTTGCCATGCCCTCCTCCAGGGGATCTTCCCAATTCCAGGATTAAACCTACATCTCCTACTTATTATTTTGTTAGAACAATCATCCAACCTTGTCTCATTCCCAAGACGTGTCAAAACTGTGTTTCTCAACCTGTCTGTACCTAAGAATCACCTGAGAAGAAAGTATAAAACCTTTAATTGCTTGATCAACCTCATAAAGGTGAGACACAATTTAGTGACTGAACAACAACAAAACTTCCTCATGTGGATGCAACATTTGCATGTGGATGCAAATTGGGCCTTTGCATTATAAAACAGAAGCAGAGATCAGACCAAGACAGCAGCTGACCTCCTCCCATGCATGCATCCTCAGTCACTTGAGTTGTTTCTGACTTTTTGTGACCCTATGGACTGTAGACCATCAGGCTCCTCTGCCAGTGGGATTTTCCAGACAAGAATACTGGAGTGGGTTATCACGCGCTCCTCCAGGGGATCTTCCTGACCCAAGGATCAAACCCATGTCTCTTATATCTCCTGCAATAGCAGATGGGTTCTTTACTGCCCATTCCCACGGCAGAGTTTGATGCTGGATCTGTAGCAGGCCCTGGCAGAAGACTCGATCTAGGGATGCGAAGATGCCCCCAGAGGCCTGGGGTGTGGTCCAAGTAGGTGGAAGATGACCATTGCCAGTGCTTCCTCTGGAAGTGCCTCAGGAGTGACTAGCATGCCATTGCCCTTTTCCCAGCTGAGCAGGTAATCCAGGTCTGCCCACCAGCCGCAGCTTGATGATGGATCAGGGACTGACATCGTCATGGAAGTCCAGATCTTTGGCAGCAGTGTGGCTGCCTCAAATCTTGAAGCCACAGCACCCTGTCCTGACAACCAAGTTCAGCCTCACATGTGCTTTGGCCCTGCCCACACCACACCACAGCCATGCAGTGGACCTGGGACAACCACAGCAGGGGGAGTGAGCCTGAAAAGCTGCTCGAGCCATGCATCAGACCTCTGTGAGTGAATGGACATCACTCGTTTCAGCACTCCCCTTTGTTAGTACAGGGAACCCACTCAAGAGGGGTGGAGCCTGACTGAGACTGACCCTCACAGGTACTACTCCAACTAGGGGACAGGCGCAACCCTTAACAGAAGCAACAGCCAGGGAGCAGAGAGGAAGTTTCACCTCACACTTGCACAGGTTTTAGATACTCCAGTAATAACTGCACCTCATCCAAAGGTGATGGCAATCAGGACATCCTGAAGAAAGACATGGCCCACACTGATTATCAGCCCTCACACTGATAGCACTGAACATACACAGTATATGCAAGGACTCCTACATAAAACATCCCTTTGAGACTACAAAAGATAATTTAGAATTGTTCCTAAATTCATAGGGACAGAGTTAAATAAAATGAAAAGGCAAAGGAACTACTCCCAGTTAAAAGAGCAAGAGAAATCCCCTCAGAGAATAAATAATGAAGCAGAGATCACCAGTCTACTGGACAAGTGAGTTCAAAAAAGTGATAGTAAAAATGCTAACTAAATTTAGCTATATTATCAGTATAAATGCAGATCATTGCAAAAAGGCACTAGAAACTATAAAGATGAACAAATCAAAAATACACAATTCAATTTCTGAGATAAAAAGCAATCTAGAAGCAATGAATTGCTGATTAAATGATACAGAAGAACAAATAAATAACCTGGATAATAAAACAATGAAAATCACGAATCAAAATGGCAGAAAGAAAAACAAGTTGGAAAAATGAAAACATATGAGATCTATTTTATAGTGAAAAATATGCCAACCTATTCATAATTTGGGTTTCAGAAAGAACAGAGAGAGAAGGGAACCTAAATTGTATTTGAAGAAATTATGGCTGAAAATTTCCCAGTCCTAAATAAGGAAACAGATAATGCAGTACAAAAACAGAGGATTTCAAACAAAATCAATTTGCAAATGATTTGAGCAATAGAGGTTTAATATCCCAAATATACATTATACAAAATATAAATTTCATACAATTCAGTATCAAGAAAAAAAAAAAACAAAAGAAAAAAACAAACAACCCAGTCAAAACATGAGGAAGATGTGAAGAGATAATTGTACCAATAAGGACATGTAGAGGACCAACAGTCACATGATGCTTAACATTGATAATTATTAGAGAAAAACCAGGCAAAACCAGAATGTGATATCACATCACGTTGGTCAGAATGGCTATCATCAAAAACCTCACAAATGATAGAGGATGGAGAGGGTGCTGGGCATGACTGAGTGACTTTACTTTCCTTTACAGTGCCCCAGAGAAGGCAATGGCGCCCCACTCCAGTACTCTTGCTTGGAAAATCCCATGGGTGGAGGAGCCTGGTGGGCTGCCATCTATGGGGTCGCACAGAGTTGGACATGACTGAAGCAACCTAGCAGCAGCAGCAGCAGCAGAGAGTGTGGTAATGTAAATTGGTGCAGTCACTATGGAAAATGGTATGGAAGTTCCTTTAAAATAAAGAAAAAAACAAACAACCCAGTCAAAACATGAGGAAGATGTGAAGAGATAATTGTACCAATAAGGACATGTAGAGGACCAACAGTCACATGATGCTTAACATTGATAATTATTAGAGAAAAACCAGGCAAAACCAGAATGTGATATCACATCACGTTGGTCAGAATGGCTATCATCAAAAACCTCACAAATGATAGAGGATGGAGAGGGTGTTGGGCATGACTGAGTGACTTTACTTTCCTTTACAGTGCCCCAGAGAAGGCAATGGCGCCCCACTCCAGTACTCTTGCTTGGAAAATCCCATGGGTGGAGGAGCCTGGTGGGCTGCCATCTATGGGGTCGCACAGAGTTGGACATGACTGAAGCAACCTAGCAGCAGCAGCAGCAGCAGAGAGTGTGGTAATGTAAATTGGTGCAGTCACTATGGAAAATGGTATGGAAGTTCCTTTAAAAAGTAAAAATAGAGCTATTAAACCATATGATTCAAAAATTCCACTCAGGTATATATTTGGAAAAAACAAAAAGTCTAATTCAAAAAGAGACATAACCCAATGTTCATGGCTATTCACAATAACTAAGATGTGATAGAAAACCAAGGGCTCATCAACAGAAAAATTGGTTTAAGATGTGAGATATATATATACATATATAATTATAAATATACGCCCTTGCTTACATACACATATACAGACAGATTCATATGTATATAATGGAATATTAGTCATAAAAAGAATGAACTATGGCCATTTGCAGCAAAGTGGATGGACCTATAGAATACTTCTGCTTAGTGAAACAAGTCAAACAGAGAACAAAAACTATTATATGATGCAACTTATATGTGAAATTTAAACAATAATACAAGTGAATGTATATACATAACAGAAACAGATTCATAAGCATAGAAAACAAATATGGTTACCAAAGGGGAGGTCAGGGAAGGAACAATTTAGGAGTATGAGATTAACAGATAGAAAAACAACTAAAAACTGATAAACAACAAAGATTTACTGTGTAGCACTGGGAATTATACTCAAAATCTTATAATAACCTATAATGGAATAAAATCTGCAAAAAAACCCTCTGAATACTGAAACTAACACAATATTGTAAATCAACTAGGAAAAAAAGAAAAAACAAAAAATCAAAATAAAACACACACAAAAAAACTCAAGGCTTTTTAATGGGCAACCAGAACTGGGAATCATTGAATGCGTGTATGTGTGCTCAGTCATGTCTGACTCTCTGCTACCCCATGGGCTGTAGCCCACCAGGCTCCTCTGTCCCTGGGATTTTCTAGGCAAGACTACTGGAATGAGTTGCCATTTCCTTCTCCAGCGGATCTTCCAGACCTAGAGATCAAACCCCGTCTCCTGCACTGGCAGGCAGAAACACTGTACCACCTGGGAACCATTGGGTATTTAGAATCAAGTTGCACCAGAGGCCAGGAAATTTCCATAAAAGGATGTTTCAAGAGCGCTTTATTTTAGGAAGCTTTTCCTTGAGCACTGGGGAAAGACACAAATATGTGGCTTTATTCCCCTCCCCTCTGCCCGCCCCCCCCATATTATAGTTCTCTTTAGTCACTCCAGAACTCTAAGTACCAATACAGATTTATCTGTTGGAATCACAGACCCCCAGCATGCTGTATATCCATAGCTACTGACTTCCCACAGGAAGGATATAGGCCTTCACCAACAGGACTGTCCCCAAAGCTCTAGAGAGTAAATTACCTCTCACAGAGTGAAGGGTAGCCCATAGATGAGGTAGGATTACTACAGATTCATGGATACAATCCTGAGAAGAAACTCCAGTGGAAAATTTAGGAGTGATGTTGTTTTAACTTTCTTGTCCCTGATATATAATAAAGAGATACAAGCTTTCTTGGCAGCACAAATATGTGATATTTAAAGTTATCACAGCTTAGGAAAATTGTTTCAGAACATATACCATATAGAACTAGAAGAAAGTCTATTCCTGTGATCACATTGCCTAATATTCAGTTAACATTGCCCCCTAGGCATCTTCTCTGATAGCTCAGCTGGTAAAGAATCCACCTGCAATGCAGGAGACCCCAGTTTGATTCCTGGGTCAGGAAAATCCCCTGGAGAACAGATAGGCTACCCACTCCAGTATTCTGGCCTGGAGAATTCCATGGACTACATGTATAGTCCATGGGGTTGCAAAGAGTCAAACATGACTGAACAACTTTCACTTTCACTAGGCATCTTCCCATCCACTCAAATTTAATACAGTCAATAATGAATTAAATTGCTTTTTCCTATCTTCTCTTTCAAGCCGAAGCTATGGAAGATCCATTTTCTCATGTGCAAAATGGGGGATTTGAATTAAGAGGCTCTCAAAGGGCCTTTCCAGCTCTGAAGCTATAATTTGCTCGGCAATTCTCAGTTCATTGCTAATGGCTTTACAAGGCTCTAGAACTTTAAAATCATTACTTTTTTCCCCCTGTCTTAATGGCATATGGCTCACATTTTTTTATCTCGCCAAATAAAGCAAGCTGAGCATTTTCTTAAGTGACTGTGAGAGCAGAGACTGAGAAGTAAAGTAGTGAAAGTGATAGATAGTTGCTCAGTCATATCTGAGTGTTTGTGACTCCATGGATTGTAGCCTGCCAGACTCCTCTGTCCATGAAATTATCCAGGCCAGAATACTGAACTGCATAGCTATTCCCTTCTTCATGAAATCTTCCCAACCCAGGGATGGAACCTGAGTCTCCTACATTGTGGTCAGATTCTTTATCATCTGAGCCTTTAGCAAAGCCCCAATTACTTGACTTTGTTTGAAAGTGAAAGTGTTAGTGGCTCAGTCATGTCCTATTCTTTGCGACTCCACGAATTGTATCCCCCTGGACTCCTCTGTCCATGGAGTTTTCCAGTCAAAAATACTGGAGTAGGTAGCCATTCCCTTCTCCAGGGGAAATTCTCAATCCAGGGATTGAACCAGGTCTCCTGCACTGCAGGCAGGTTCTTTATCATCTGAGTCATCAGGGAAGAGGTAAGACACCATCAAAAGAGGGTTATCAGTTTAGGTTATGTTCAGACTCCAAGCATCACTGCCCTGCCTAAGCCCAGTGAGAGTGGCCAGGGCTACCCAGGGATCCATACAGCAGAACAGAAGCAACCACTCTCAACTGCCCACAACGCCTCCTGCCTCCTAGGGTATTTCTCATTTCAGTAGACAAGGTAGTCTCTCTAATGAAAACTGTTTTCAGAATACTGAGTTCAGAAGCCTATGGCAGTGGTCTTGCAGGAGTAGGTCCCCAGGTTTTACATCAGATGCAAAGCAGGCTAAGCTATCTAAGAGCAGGGCTCAATGCTGGCAGAATGGAGACACCACGCAGTCCTCAACACACTCAGTGATGGCAAAGCTCTTTCCACAACCCCCACTTCTGCTCTCTCTGTGATCACAGAGGATCCCAGGGTTTTATTTGTACGTTGGAGTTTGAAATAAACCTGAATACAGGTCTAATGGGATACTGAGAGGAGTCCCAGAGTTCTAATATGTTTATTTTTCAAACATCTACTACTGAAATAGGTATCAAAGTAAATAGAATAGCTTTTATGTTTTCTGTTTAATCTTTTCTAGCTGGAGTGGAGTGTCTCTTTACTACAAGAACATTCCCTCCTCGTCCCTCTAGTTAACACAAGGGATATCAAAATGGATTGTTGTTTCCTTGGGATAGCTGTCAATTTGCCCCCCCCCTTTTTTTTTGGCTTTTTGCCCAAATGCTAAAGAAGTGTTAACTATTTTTTGAGAAGAATAACTTACAATTCTCCCTGTATGTTTATCCTTAAACAGTAACTGCCTTGAAGTTAGCATTGCATGGAATATGAAATATTCCTGAAAAAGTTTTAAAAAATGGCATAATAACTTACAATGAAAAATATAGCGGTCAAAAAACATAAGTGCCTCATATTAGCTTGACTGAGATTCTCTTTTAATGGGCAGTTCATGTTGAAGTCAAATTAAAATGTGTTCTTGGTATGTATGGGACAAGAATAAAGAGGGTCACCTGCACACTTTGGATTCTTGTGTTTTTTCAATGCTAATGACATCAGTCACTTTAAGCCTTGCTCTTCATGATGAAACCTATCTGCTCACTTTAATATTAAACCACTTTAAAAATTTGGTTCTTCCCTGAATCACCATTGCATGGATATTGTCTTCCTTCCCTACTCTTGTATGTGTTCACATACCTCTCAACCATTCAATGGCCCCAAGAATCAATTTTTTTTCTCTTTTAGTAATGTTCATTATATCAACTCATTCTTTATACTTAAAGAAAATTTAATTTTCCCCATTTCCAAACTCTGAAGCTGCAACATACTGCCCTTATCTTCTGTTCCTATTTTGTTACTTTTTACCTAATATTTAAAATGTGTAAGTCAAATTATTGTCACAAATGCACAGCTTATTTTTTAATCCTGATGGAGCACCTAAATTTTTTTTTTTGTTTCCTTGGGTAAAACAAATTACAACCCAACCTTTTTTCTTCAAATAGCCTCTAGTTTCCTACTCCATATCTTAGATTTCTTCTTGTAGGGAAATATGTAATGTGATCTTTTTTCCCCAGAAGTCTTCTATTTCAAAAAATAGAGACTTATAAGAACTCTGGCATTTTATTATCCCAATTTGGTGTTAGGCATCTCCAAGATCATGTCATCATTTATAGAAAACAATGTATCTTTCTTGTTTTTTTATTGTTATTTTTTCATATGTTGGGATTATTGATTTTAGTTATCTGTATAATCAGAATCTGAGGTGCACATTAAATTATTAGACAATGAATGGACAACTCAAAACCTTGTTTTATCTGTTCCATTCTCTTCTCCTCATCCCACCTTGTAACATCTGTTTGTTTCCACATCACTGTACTGATAGTACTGAACACTCACCTCCATTATAGCACATATTACACTGTGGTCTTTCTGCTCTCTGCCTAACTCTGGGCTCTTACAAGATAAGATGCATGTATTGTCCATTTGACAACACACTATCAACATATTTGCTTTTGAACAGAATTAGTTTTTACTGTATCTTCATCATTTTAGCTGAAAGCATCCTTCCATTTTTTTCTGATCTTTAGAAGTGATCCACATCTTGTTTATTTTGGAAGATCCTGATATAATCTGGATGGAATACATTAGAACACACACTGTTCTGTGATACCAGAGTCAGTTCTCCTCATTTTATATAATCCTTATGTGCTCACAGATTCTAGTTCCAGAGTTGCAATAAATGTACATATTAATTATTTCAGTTTTTTTCAGTGTCAAACTTATCCCTGAACAAAACTGTGAAACTACGTTTAATACAAAATATTACTTTGAGCAAAAAATTTAATTTGCCATTGAGACTTTATCAAATGCACTTTGAAGTAATTTAAAGCAATTATACTTTCCCCAGAGTTATCAACAGGTGAACTCTTCAAAGCAGCACTTGCTGTGATGTAATTAAGATATGAAGTTACCTAGTTATTTACATAAGGATGATGGTGTATGTGTAAAGAATCTTTTCCCACTTTGCCTGAATGTATCCATTTAAAAATTCTTTAAAAATTCTTGTCACCAGTTTCCATACTCTAGTTTGTGCTGTGCTGAGCCTAGTTGCTCGTGTCTGACTCTTGGCGACTGTGTGGACTGTAGCCCACCAGGCTCCTCTGTCCATGGGGACTCTGCAGGCAAGAATACTGGAGTGGGTTGCCATGTCCTCTCCCTGTACTCCAGGTTAGCCATTCCTATTTTCAAGTGCATTGGAAACTCTTCCATCAGGATTGAATTGCTTCCATGGAATTCTCCTGAGTTTATATATAGGCTCCACTTCCCTAGCACGTTAAATCTAGATTCTAATAACAACAAAATTTCCTCAAGGAATGAAAGCTTTATGCTACTGAGAAGTATTTTCTCTTTTAATAGTGCACTTATTTTTATTATCCAGTTTTGCCTTCATCTCTAGATAGAATCTCATCTTTAAAATCTCCAGAACACAGCCACTCTGCTACAAATGTCACTTAGTTTAATACTAGCAGTAATAGTACAAGCAGTGGATTACATAAAAAGACTTAAGCTTTTTACTGGGCACAACAGAAGTACTACAAAGAAAAGATTCAATTCCTATTGTCTGAGAGACTACAGTCTGCTTGGGAAAGAAAAAGAGCAATGAGAGAGTTAAATGTTTAAATGTTTCGTCTGTGGAATGGTCAGAATCTAAATACATCTGGAAACATTTTGCTCAAGATAGTCTAGGTTTTGCTGTGGTAACAAACAATCCCAAAATATCAATGTCGTATATCAATCAATGTTTATTTCTTGCTTATGCAACATGTTTAATGTGTTGGAGGCAGGCTCTGTTGTTTTTAGTCTCAGCTCGGACTGATGGAGAATCCACCTTGTTGTATATGCTTCCCACAGCACCAGGGCGGGAGAAAAAGATATGGAAATAAATCTCACAGTGGTTCTAAAAGCCCAGAAACAATGCACAGTATTGCCTTTCACTTTCTTTGGCTAATTTAAGAGGTAATGTTATGCCTGATGATTATCACATTAGGAAAGGTGAGGAAAAAAATTGGATGAAGCAATCAGTGAAGAATAGAGATTCCATAACCAATTAAACAAGTCAGTCAGCTCAGATACAATGTCACAGTGATGCAAGACATTGCCAAGGGTTTTAAATGGGTACAGGTTTATATAAACCCATTCACCATCTGGTTCTTAAGTCAGTTTATATAATCTAAGCTGCTTTACATAACCATAATGCCTTTTTATAAGGCATTATATATTTCCTTGCTATCAAGAAGACATCAGTTAATGTGAGCACATTACCACTTATATTAAAAGCATGGAAAACTGCTTAAAGTGATAATTTTCTGGAAATGGGCCAACAAGCCAAAGTTTAAGTAATGCATTTCAAAGTGACTGAAACCTAACTGAAGTTTTCGTTTATTAATTGCTTACTAAATAAGAGCAAAGTGATAATTCCAAATGTGCTACCTTCCCTTAAGGACAGAGAGAACTACCGAGTCATGAGTGATTTCACCGTCTCAGCCTACAGGAGAAGTATTACTGCCACTTGCTGCCTGGCTGAAAAAGTGTTGGGATGTGTGGACTTTGCTGAGCCTCTGGAAAAGTAGAGGATTGGATGACACTAACCATGATTCTACTATGCGTGAACATCATGGGCTTAGCAAGGAGAGAGCTCACTGACAAGTGGTGGCATCCTAGATGAGAGGAGCCTGAGTGTGTGTTAAGCTGCTTCAGTTGTATCCGACTCTTTGCAACCCTATGGACTATGATATCTTCTGCTTATTCTTGTGAAAAGCTCTGCTTTCAATTTGTTTTTAAATATAGCTAAAATGAAATTTGCTAATCTTTGATTTTGGTTGATGATCTATGCCTTAGTTTTCCTATTTATTAGGTTTGGTTCAGTTGCTCAGTTGTGTCCAACTCTTTGTGATCCCATGGACTGCAGCACACCAGGCTTCCCTGTTCATCACCAGTCCCGGAGCTCACTTAAACTCATGTCCATCGAGTTGGTGATGCCATCCAACTATCTCATCCTCTGTTTTCCCCTTCTCCTCTGGCCTTCAACCTTTCCCAGCATCAGGGTCTTTTCAAATGAGTCATTTCTTCACATCAGGTGGTCAAAGTAGTGGAGTTTCAGCTTCAGCATCAACCCTCCCAATGAATATTCAGAACTTATTTTCTTTAGGATGGACTGGTTGGTCTCCTTGCAGTCCAAAGGGATTCTCAGGAGTCTTCTCCAATACTACAGTTCAAAGGCATCAATTCTTTGGTGCTCAGCTTTCTTTATAGTCCAACTCTCACGTCATTACATGACCAGTGGAAAAACTATAGCTTTGACTAGATAGACCTTTGCTGGCAAAATAATGTCTTTACTTTTTAATAAGCTGTCTAGGTCGGTCATAACTTTTCTTCCAAGGAGCAAGGATCTTTTAATTTCATGGCTGCAATCACCATCTGCAGTGATTTTAGAGCCCCAAAAATAAAGTCTGCCACTGCTTACATTGTTTCCGCCATCTACTTCATGGCAAATAGATGGGAAAACAGTGGAAACAGTGGCTGACTTTATTTTTCTGGGCTCCAAAATCACTGTGTATGGTGATTGCAGCCATGAAATTAAAAGACTCTTACTCCTTGGAAGAAAAGTTATGATCAACCTACACAGCATATTAAAAAGCAGAGATATTACTTTGCTAACAAAGGTCTGTCTAGTCAAGGCTATGGTTTTTCCAGTGGTCATGTATGGATGTTAGTTGGAGTATAAAGAAAGCTGAGCACTGAAGAGTTGATGCTTTTGAACTGTGGTGTTGGAGAAGACTCTTGAGAGTCCCTTGGACTGCAAGGAGATCCAACCAGTCCATCCGCAGTCCTGGGAGTTCATTGGAAGGACTGATATTGAAGCTGAATCTCCAATACTTTGGCCACCTGATGTGAAGAGCTGACTCATTGGAAAAGACCCTGATGCTGGGCAAGAATGAGGGCAGGAGGAGAAGGGGATGACAGAGGATGAAATGGTTGGATGGCATCACCGACTCTATGGACATGGGTTTGGGTGGACTCCAGGAGTTGATGCTGTACAGGGAGTCCTGGCGTGCTGAGGTTCATGGTGTCACAAAAAGTCTGATATGACTGAGCGACTGAACAGAACTGAACTGATGGGACTGGATGCCATGATCTTAGTTTTCTGAATGTTGAGTTTTCAGCCCACTTTTTCATTCTCCTTTATCATTTTCATCAAGAGGCTCTTTAGTTAGTCTTCACTTTCTGCCATAAGGATGGTATCATAGGCATATCTGAGGTTATTGATATTTCTCCCAGCAATCTTAATTTCAACTTGTGCTTCATCCAGTTCAGCGTTTCTCATGATGTACTCTGCATATAAGTTAAATAAGCAGGGTGACAATATACAGCCTTGATGTTCTCCTATCTTGATTTAGAACCAGTCTGTTGTTCCATGGCCATTTCTAACTGTTGTTTCTTAACCTGCATACAGATTTCTCAGGAGGTGAGGTGGTCTGGTATTCCTATCTCTTGAAGAATTTTCCACAGTTTGTTGTGATCCACACAACCAAAGACTGACGAAATCAATAAAGCAGAAGTAAATGTTTTTCTGGAACTCTCTTGCTTTTTCAATGATCCAATGGATGCTGACAATTTATCAAGTGAAAGAGTTAAAACAAATGCTCACAAAATTCCTTTCCAAATATACTATTTTGAGTTGTGAAAAAAACAGTTCCATAAATATGAGTATATTGCTGTACATTCATTTTTATAACAGCCCAGTTTCTCAAGCAGAGCTCCCAAAAACAAAAAGAATGTACTGCTAGAATTCCTAGCCATAATAAAGGTTCTGTGAATGCATCAGTTCATGCATAACCAACTAACATGAGGATGTTGATGAGTTTCTATTGTTTGGGGGAGATTTGCAATATAAATAAACTGCATTTAAAAAAACTTAGGGGCAAAGTGGATTTTAAATATCATCCAGTCCAATTCTCTCACTCTGAAATAAGGAAGCTAAGGGGATTTTTCTAAGGTTATACCAGCTACTCACCCAGTGTGCATCCTGAGAACACAGGTCTTTCTTCATGTTCTGGAATTGAGGCCACAGCTGACCTTTCTCCCTTCTAGCAGCACTGCAGTCTGTGCTATTACCAGTTGATCTCTCTAGTCTTCCAGCAGCACTCAGACTTTTGGTTTTTAATGTTAGATCCATCCTAACTGCAGTCACAAGGTACTTTATTCCACAGCATCAATGAAGATGGTTATTTTGCCTCTTATCTACATACTGAGAGACCACTACTAAAGTGGCCCCCTCCTTTGTTAATCAGCCCTATTACACATGATCATAGTTGAAAGTAAGGTTGTTTCCATTCTTACACATGATGATTTGGCCCTTCCCTAAATAGTTACTGAAAATAATGTCAATTGCTCTTTCAGCTGATAGACTTTAAAGTACACAAAGACAGTGGGCATATTTTCCCTCCCCTGTCAAATGCTTTATTCCAGGCTTAACGTCCTAAACCTCTTTTCAAAATGCCTTACATCACACGATTTCAGAGACCTTCAGTATTCAAATCATATCATTCTAATCATGTTTCTTTTTGTAGAGATCTCTTGTATCAAGTTGTGCTCAGAATCAAGCATCATATACCCCTGTCTTCTGACGTGTGGAGCTTGTGATGACATCACCTTTCATCTTCTGAAAACTGACCTGGGTTTGTGTCAATTAATGTAATCTAGGTTTGCATTCATTTTCTAGGTGGCCATGTCCCACAGTTAGCTCATCAGAAATGTTATTACTACAGATTTCTTTTGCTGTATTCTTACTAATTTTGTGTGTGTGTGGTTTTTGTTGTGTTTTTACAGTTATTGTGATTGCTTTTTCATTGTTCTTGAGGGAGAAAAAAAGTCCTGAATAAAAGAACTGAGTTGGTATAGCTACCTAGCATCATTCCTGATTAGAAGGACAGAAGCCTTGAGGCAGGATCCCAAGCAGAACCCAATGAACATTGGTCAGGAAGATAAATAAGCCATCTTAGAGTGAATATGGAGAGAGAGGAGTCAAGGAGAGAAACTTTTCCTTAAGGCACTCATGTGCATGACAAGCGTGTTTGCTCACTGTAGGCACTTGCCGTGGAATCCTTCCAGGTCACAGCTTCCTCTTCTCTGATGCCCACCACATCTCTAGACCACAGTAACAGGGACCAAGTTTGCACTGGGATTCACACTCACCATGCTTTTATTCACTGCAACCATATCTGTTTGACTGCAGTTGATGGGTCAACCTGCATATATCGAAAATCAGAGTCCCTTTCCTAAGACTCTTGAATTCACAGGAAGAGAAAAATTTCATCTCCCACAGGTAGCTGACCTATAAAATGTAAACTTGAGAGATAATGGTGACTACCTTTTACTTCATCCCAAAGCCAAAACAGAGAAAACTGGTGGCCCAAAAGACAGAGATGAAGAAGATGTGATAAATAAGGAAGGATGAAGGGGCAGAGAGAAAATGTGGATGTCATTTCAGTTCCTTGTGCATCCTTCCTTGTCTGAAGTTGGCCACATTCCTGGCCCTAGATGAAACAGTTATGCAGACTTTTTATTGGTCCTTCTCCTTTTTCTCTAAAACAAGGTCCCATTTACTTCTGTTTTTGTAACTAAAACAGAAGTACACAAAATAAGGATTTTCCTGTTTAGGTTTAGGTTTATCTCTGAAATTATATTATAGATATCATACCACTGTTTTACATTTATCTTTATTTCTTTCTTTCCATCTCTTCAGTTCAGTTCAGTCACTCAGTCGTGTCCGACTCTTTTCGACCCGGTGAATTGCAGCATGCCAGGCCTCCCTGTCCATCACCAACTCGCGGAGTTCACTCAGACTCACATCCATTGAGTCAATGATGCCATCCAGCCATCTCATCCTCTGTCATCCCCTTCTCCTCCTGCCCCCAATCCTTCCCAGCATCAGAGTAGACACATTAAAAAAAAA
>SJYC01101965.1:0-16350 GCA_006408675.1 Madoqua kirkii
TGGTTCCTCTGCCTTTTCTAAAACCAGCTTGAACATCAGGGAGTTCACGGTTCACGTATTGCTGAAGCCTGGCTTGGAGAATTTTGAGCATTATTTTACTAGTGTGTGAGATGAGTGCAATTGTGTCGTAGTTTGAGCATTCTTTGGCATTGCCTTCCTTTGGAATTGGAATGAAAACTGACCTTTTCCAGTCCTGTGGCCACGGATGAGTTTTCCAAATTTGCTGGCCTATTGAGTGCAGCACTTTCACAGCATCATCTTTCAGGATTTGAAATAGCTCAAATGGAATTCCATCACCGCCACTAGCTTTGTTCGTAGTGATGTTTTCTACGGCCCACTTGACTTCACATTCCAGGATGCCTGCCTCTAGGTGAGTGATCACACCATGGTGATTATCTTGGTCGTGAAGATCTTGTTTGTATAGTTCTTCTGGGTATTCTTGCCACCTCTTCTTTATATCTTCTGCTTCTGTTAGGTCTATACCATTTCTGTCCTTTTGAGCCCAGCTTTGCATGAATTGTTCCCTTGGTATCTTTAATTGTCTTGAAGAGATCTCTAGTCTTTCCCATTCTGTTCTTTTCCTCTATTTCTTTGCATTGATCACAGAGGAAGGCTTTCTTATCTCTTCTTGGTATTCTTTGGAACTCTGCCTTCACATGCTTATATCTTTCCTTTTCTCCTTTGCTTTTCACTTCTCTTCTTTTCACAGCTATTTGTAAGGCCTCCTGAGACAATAGTTTTGCTCTTTTTTTTTTTTTTTTGCATTTCTTTTCCATGGGAATGGTCTTGCTCCCTGTCTCCTGTACAATGTCACGAACCTCCATCCATATATCTAAGAAAAGTGACTTTCTATTATAAAAGACACAGACAAGCTGTTATTAATATGTAATAATTCAAAGAATAATGTTCCCATGAGTGTTACCTAAGAAACCTATTAGAATAAACTACAGACAACTGAATGACTTAAGATGCATGAACAGAACTGGCATTAAGTACTAATAAATACACAGTTGCCTATTGAATTAAGATGAAATGAGGGCTAAGAAAATACTAGTAGGAAATGGCTTTTATTCTGTCAATTTGTTTATAAAGGCTATCTAGCGTTAAGGACTCCAATGCTGGTGGTAACTGGAAAACAATGTCTTTACCTGAACTGTTAAAATTGTCACCAGTCATGAACTGGGCACCCTGCTGATGAAAGAGGACACACTAACCATGTAATTATATACGTAACTTAGTGGCAAAAAGGAAATAGTAGATGTAAGAACTATGAATTGAGAAGGCTTTACTTTGAGCCATTTTGTTTTAGCTGAAGAGAGATAATGACAAGTTCAGGTGATTAATTATCAATCCAAGGCAAAATTTGAATACCAGAGTGACACTTGGCAGCATTTAAGAAGTATTTAATTGCCTGTCACTAGACAGTAGACAGAATAGAATACTAGGTTCAAAACTTAATCATAAAACTAGTGAAGCATCAAAGAAAATTGAATTTTCAGCCCAGTAGATCTCCTAGCCTAAAGTCAGAGCTCTAATAATAAAGGCATATTCCACTGAGACTTGGAATAAAGATAATTGATTAGATGAAGTTGAGAACCTTGAAGTTCCATTTTCCCCCAAACTCTTTTAGTTAGTGGAGGTAAGTCACACTGCTTTGTTTGAAGATTGTAGTTCTGTTTTAAAGGAGACTCTGGTTAGAGATCATGCAGAGGATTCAAATGAGTTAGGTGCTTCCAAAGTCAGTATTTCCACCTGTGCACCTTACAGCCCAAGGACCTACCCTTATCTCCCTCCAAGTAAACTAATGTGCTTGTGCTAAGTCACTTAAGTCCTGTCTGACTCTTTGTGACCCCATGGACTCTAGCCCGCCAGGCTCCTCTGTCCATGGGACTTTCCAGACAAGAATACTGGAGTGGGTTGCCATTTCCTTCTCCAGGGGATCTTCCCAACCTAGGGATCAAACCCACATCTCTTATGTCTCTTGCATTGGCAGGGAGGTTCTTTACCGCTAGTGCCATCTGGGAAGATGAAACAGACTAATAAAGAGGGTCAAATACTAGTACAGTAAGTACTGAGCTAACCATAGGACAAAACAGACTATGCCAAAGGAAATACAAGACCTGCTTAAAGGCCCAAGAAAGCATGAAAGAAACTATCCTGAAGGCGGTGGACCAAAAAGTAAAGAACATAAGTTGGATAGCAATTGTATTGATATGGCATATTCTCCTATGATCATGATTTAACACATTGGCAAGGCAGTGGGAATACTTTGCTAGGATGTCACACAGAAAGTCTGAAACCTGATGATCCACAAGAGTGAAGCAGAAATGCCAGAACTGAGTGACAGAAGAGGAAAGTATGAAATGACTTAAAGAAACATGCCTGCTGTAGTGATATACTATGTAAGATCAGAACAGCAACAATTCAGGAGATGCTGAAGTGGACTATTGGTGTAGTTGTGGTGGGATTTTCTCCAGAACCAGGTTTTGCCTGTCTGCAGCTCAAACCAGTAAAATGCTTGATACTGCTTTAAGGGAGACAGATGAAGTCAGGGACCTATTGTACCTGAAGTATTCCCATCATCAGTCAGTACTCCTCCTGTATAGGTCCCATTTTGTGACAACATATGAAGAAACAGAAGACTGAGCCTTTTTGGTGCTCTGCCAGAGGAACTCTCTCGCTCACCCAGGAACTGTGTGTGGCCTTTCTGAGCCAGTGGCAGGAACCACACTTCTGTGGCCATCTCAAGTGCAAGACATTTCCTCAACTACTGATGGTTGCCACTTCCACTCTCAACAGTGTTTTGTAAATAGTGAAAAATGGCTGGCTGCATATCCTTCTCTTGTAGCATTTCACCTTTTTAAAAAAAGAGGGTGAGTCACTTTGCTATTTTGTCCATTAAAAAACAGAAAACAAAACAAAACAAAACAAAAAACCCTGAAGACTGGAATTGTTGGTTCATAAAGAAAACTGAGTGCTGAAGAATTCATGCTTTTGAACTGTGGTGTTGGAGAAGACTCTTGAGAGTCCCTTGGACTGCAAGGAGATCCAGCCAGTCCATCCTAAAGGAAATCAGTCCTGAATATTCATTGGAAGGACTGATGCTAAAGCTGAAGCTCTCATACCTTGGCCACCTGATGCGAAGAACTGACTCATTGAAAAAGACACAGATGTTGGGAAGGATTGAGGGCAGGAGGAGAAGGGGATGACAGAGGATGAGATGGTTGAATGGCATCATTGACTCAATGGACGTGAGTCTAAGCAAAGTTTGGGAGATAGTGAAGGACACAGAAGCCTGGCAATCTGCAGTCCACAAGGTCACAAAGAGTCGAACATGACTTAGTGACTGAACAGCAACAGCAATGTGGTAGATCATCATTTTTAGCCTTTTGAGAAACTTCCATATATAGTGGTGCAGTAATTTACACTCTCACCAACAAGGTACAAGGATCCCCTTTTCTCCTTATACTTGCCCACATCTCTTATTGTGGTCTTTGATGATAGCAATTCTGACAGGCAGGCATCAGGTAATATCTCATTGTAGTTTTAATTCACATTTCTCTGCTGATTAAGGATATTGATTATATTTTCATATGCCTGTTGGCCATCTGTATGTCTTCTTTGGAAGAATGTCTATTCAAGTCTCTGCTGCTGCTGCTGCTGCTGCTGCTGCTAAGTCACTTCAGTCATGTCCGACTCTACAGACTTTTTAATCTGCTTTTTTATTTTTTGATGTTGAGTTGTATATGCTATTTATATCTTTAGATATTAACCCTTTATTGGTCATTATTTGCAAATATTTTCTCCCATGCATCAGGCTATATTTTGTCTTGTCAAAGGTTTCTTTTCCTGTGCAAAATCTTTTAAGGTTTAATTAGATCCCATTTGTTCATTTTTGCCTTTATTTCTTGTGCTTTAGGAGACAAATTAAAAAAAACAAAAACACTGCTATAATATATGTCAAAGAGTGTTCTGCCTATGTTTTCTTCAAGACGTTTTATGGTTTCAGTTATTATATTTAGGTCTTTAATCCATTTTAGTTCATTTTTTATATGGTGTTAGGGAGTGTTCTAATTGCATTCTTTTACATATAGCTGTGCACTTTTCTCAGCATCATTTATTGAAGATAGTCTTCTCTCTACTATATAGACTTGCTTCCTTTATCATAGATTAATCAACCATGAATATCTGGCTTTATTTCTGGCCTCTTTATTCTGACCCATTGATCTTTGTGTCTTTTTTTCTGCATGTACTATGCTGTTGTGATTATTGTTGCTTTGTATTATAGTCTAAGGTCTGAGAATGTGATTTTTCCAAATTTTTCATGTGGTTACAGTTATAGTGGAGAAGGGCCATTGGAAACCTCTAAAACTTTCCACTTCCCCATTAAATAATACTAAATACGAAACAACATATTTTTGATGGAATAGATTATTTACTATCACTGTAAATTTTTTAAGATGACAGGTATGGTAGTTCTTACCTCCTCCGTATAGTTTGGCAGTCTAACCCCTAAAAATGTGGACAGATTTATAGGTGGCTGCTGCTGCTGCTGCTGCTAAGTCGCTTCAGTCGTGTCCGACTCTGTGCGACCCCATAGACGGCAGCCCACCAGGCTCCTCTGTCTCTGGGATTCTCCAGACAAGAACACTGGAGTGGGTTATCATTTCCTTCTCCAATGCATGAAAGTGAAAAGTGAAAGTGAAGTCGTTCAGTTGTGTCCGACTCTTAGTGACCCCAAGGACTGCAGCCTACCAGGCTCCCCTGTCCTTGGGATTTTCCAGGCAAGAGTACTGGAGTGGGGTGTCATTGCCTTCTCCATTATGGGTGGCAGTAGCCTAATATTAGTAAAGACTACTAAGTAGTAGTTTCAATTGGAGAAGTTGTGAGAGGATGGTATCTTTCATAGGACATATGAATTTAACTTCCAGCACACGCAGGTACTGATTTGGCTAAGATTACTTTTCAGTCTATTCAGAGGGTAATGAGAAACTGTTTATATCACAAAATATGGAAAACAGTATACATTATGTTTTGGTCCCAGAGCTATATTAACTTTCAAAAGTAACTTGACCTTCTAATTTTTTTCCCAGGTCATCACTTTGGTCCAGTTTAGTATTTATATCTCATTGACAGATAGTTGAACAGGAAATGGCAAAGGGCACAGAGGGCTTAGCAAGAAACTCAGGTTCCAGAGTGTGGGAGATAAACTGCATAAAGATTCAAAGATCAGCCATGTAAATGAAATTTTATGGATCTAGAAATCCAGGTCATACTGGGATGTGTAATCTAAAGTATAGGACAAAATATACTTGCATGACCCTCAAGTAATAAACAGCATACTCAATAGTATCTTTTTCTTTTCAAATTTTTATTGGAATATGATTGATTTACAATGTAGTATTAGTTTCAGATATAAAGCAAAGTGAATCTGTTATACATATATCCACTATTTTTCAGATTCTATTCACATATGAGCCACTACAAAGTATTGAGTAAGATTCCCTGTGCTATATAGTAGATTCTTACTATTTATCTATTTAATATATAATTATATGCAGAGTACATCACGAGAAACGCTGGGCTGGAAGAAACACAAGTTGGAATCAAGATTGCCGGGAGAAATATCAATAACCTCAGATATGCAGATGATAGCACCCTTATGGCAGAAAGTGAAGAGGAGCTAAAGGGCCTCTTGATGAAAGTGAAAGAGGAGAGTGAAAAAGTTGACTTAAAGCACAACATTCAGAAAACAAAGATCATGGCATCCTGTCCCATCACTTCATGGGAAACAGATGGGGAAACAGTGGAAACCCTGTCAGACTTTATTTGGGGGTGGGGGGCTCCAAAATCACTGCAGATTGTGACTACAGCCATGAAGTTAAAAGACGCTTACTCCTTGGAAGAAAAGTTATGACCAACCTAGATAGCATATTCAAAAGCAGAGACATTACTTTGCCAACAAAGGTCCATCTAGTCAAGGCTATGGTTTTTTCTGTGGTCATATATGGATGTAAGAGTTGGACTGTGAAGAAGGCTGAGCGCTGAAGAATTGATGCTTTTGAACTGTGGTGTTGGAGAAGACTCTTGAGAGTCCCTTGGACTGCAAGGAGATCCACCCAGTCCATTCTGAGGGAGTTCAACCCTGGGATTTCTTTGGAACGAATGATGCTGATGCTGAAACTCCAGTACTTTGGCCACCTCATGTGAAGAGTTGACTCATTGGAAAAGATTCTGATGCTGGAAGGGATTGGAGGCAGGAAGAGAAGGGAATGACCGAGGATGAGATGGCTGGATGGCATCACGAGCTGGATGGACGTGAGTCTGAGTGAACTCTGGGAGATGTTGATGAACAGGGAGGCCTGGTGTGCTGTGATTCATGGGGTCGCAAAGAGTCGGACACGACTGAGCGACTGAATTGAACTGAACTGAACTGAAGTGTGTATATTTCAGTGTCAATCTTCTCATTTATCTGTCCCCTCCCCTTTAGCTTCCAGTAACCATAAGTTTATTTTCCACATCTGTAATTGTATGTCTGTTTTTGAACTTACCTACAAAGCATATCCTTTTTTAAAAATAGACTTTATTTAGAGTAAGTTTAAATTTGTAACAAAGTTGAGTCACAGTCACAGAGATTCCCATATACCTCCTTTCCCAAGTCATGCGTGACTTCTTCCATTATCAACATTCCCTACCAGAATGGTGTATTTTTTACAACTGATAAGACTACACTGACACATTATTATCACCCCAAATTCAGTTTTATATAAAGATTCAGATTGGTGCTATAAATTCTATGGGTTGGGACAAAGATATAATGATATATATCCAGCCAAGCAATGAGGAGACACTTGTCCTGACCTCTTATACTTGCTAAGAGAATGCAATGGGCATAATAAACACCCTCTTCCAATAGCACAAGAGATAACTCTACATATAGACCTCACCAGAGGGTCAACACTTAAATCAGATTAATTATATTCTTTGTACCCAAAATGGAGCTCTATATTGTCTGCAATAATGATACCTGAACCTGACTGTGGCTCAGATAATGAATCATTAGTGCAAAATTCAGACCTAAAGAAAGTAGGGAAAACCACTAGGCCATTCAGGTATGACCTAAATCAAATTCCTTATGATTATGCAGTGGAAGTGACAAGTAAATCCAGCAGGTTAGATCTGATAGACAGAGCGCCTTAAAAGCTATGGACAGAGGTTTATAGCACCGTACAGGAGTCAATGATCAAAATTATCCCCAAGAAAAGAAACACAAAAAAGGCAAAATGGTTGTCTGAGGAGGCACTACAAATAGCTAAGAGAAGAAGAGAAGCAAAAGGCAAAGGAGAAAATGAAAGATATATCCTTCTGAATGCAAAGTTCCAAAGAATAGCAAGGAGAGTTAAGAAAGCTTTCCTGGCCACTGTTGGGCCTGGCTGCGGCTTGAGGAGCCAGCTCGGAGAGCCGACTCAGGAGTTCGTGCCTGCAGCCCTTGGGGCGGTTGCGCGGTGCAAGGGAAGCCAGTCCATGGCATACGCTGCGGGCTGCCCGGCTGCGGCACCGGCGGCGGCTGTGGGCGGCTGTGGGCGGCTGCGGTCTGGCGTCGCGGTGGAGCCTGGGCAGCGGCGCGTCCCGCCCGAGGGCGGCTCTGGCTAAGGGCTGAGGGCTGAGGGCCCGAGGGAGAGCCCGGGGCAGCAGCTGAGGCAGGCCGGCGGCGGCAGGGGCCGTTGCTCACAGAAGAGCCGGCCGAGATGCTGGCGGAAAACCTGGTAGAGGAATTTGAGATGAAGGAGGACGAGCCGTGGTACGACCACCAAGACCTCCAGCAAGATCTCCAACTTGTTGCTAAACTTGGGAAGACATTACTGGATGGAAACAGAGAGTTGGAGGATCCTCTTCAGCAGATGTACACAACCAATCAGGAGCAGGAAACTGAGTATCTGACCAAGCAGGTGGAGCTTCTGCGGCAGATGAATAAACAGCATGCAAAGGTTTATGAGCAGTTAGACGTCACAGCGAGGGAACTGGAAGAAACAAATCAAAAGCTCGTTGCTGACAGCAAGGTCTCACCGCAAAAGGTTCTGCTGCTGCTGCTGCTGCTGCTGCTGCTGCGTCGTTTCAGTCATGTCCGACTCTGTGCGACTCCATAGACGGCAGCCCACCAGGCTCCCCCATCCCTGGGATTCTCCAGGCAAGAACACTGGAGTGGGTTGCCATTTCCTTCTCCAATGCATAAAAATGAAAAGTGAAAGTGAAGTCGCTCAGTCATGTCCAACTCCGCGACCCCAAGGACTGCAGCCCACCAGGCTCCTCCGTCCATGGGATTTTCCAGGCAAGAGTAATGGAGTGGGTTGCCACTGCCTTTTCCAAAAGATTCTGAGTCTGACAAACAACTGAGTGCCTGCAAATGAACACTGATCACTTCCAGAGCCAAGTGGAGGAGCTGAAATCACCCAGCCAAAGGAGAAGGAGCCAGGGGAGGCATGTCCTGGAGAAATCGGCCCCCAGCTTCTCGTCTTTGAAAGAGCTGTGTGACCTCCTCCAGCACTTCGTGTATGACCATGTGTTTGCCGAGAGCACTTCCTTACCAAGTCAGCAAAGCTCCGTTGAAGAAGAAAATGAGCATTTGAAGAAAACAGTGACAATGCTGCGGGCCCAGCTGAGCCTGGAGCGGCAGAAGCGGGTGACCATGGAGGAGGAATATGGGCTGGTGCTGAAGGAGAACAGCGAGCTGGAGCGGCAGCGGGGGGCCACGGACGCCTACGAGCCGCGCGCTAGAGGCCGAGGTGGCCGAGATGCTGCAGATGTTGCAGGCGGAGTACGCTTTTGTGAACGGGGTGGAGAAGCTGGTGCCGGACTCTCTGTTTGTCCCTTTTAACGAGCCCGGCCAGAGCCTGCTGGACGAGATGCTCCTGACCATGCCCGAAGCGCACAGGAAGCCCCTCAAGAGTAGCAGCAGCGAGACGGTGCTGAGCAGCCTGGCGGGCAGCGACATCGTGAGGGGCCACGAGGAGACCTGCACCCGCCGGGCCCAGGCGGTGAAGCAGCGGGGCATCTCCCTCCTGCACGAGGTGGACACACAGTACAGCGCCCTGAAGGTGAAGTATGAGGAGCTGCTGAAGAAGCGCCCGCAGGAGGAGGACAGCCTGTCCCACCAGGCTGTGCAGACCTCCCGGGCTCCGGCCAAGGACCTGGCTGCCCTGAACGCCCAGCCCAAGCCCAGCACCCTCCGCTGGGACCCAGCCTCTGTCACCCCAGAGCCCATCAGGTCCCCCACCACCTCGACGCCGCCAGAATAAAAGCGCTTTTTAAGGAGATCTTTAGTTGCATCAAGAAAACTAAACAGGAAATAGATGAACGGACAACCAAATACCGATCTCTCTCCTCTCATTCCTAAGTGAACCACCAGCTCCACGGCCTGTTTCCTGTTACCCCTCTCTCCCACCCACACAAGTGTGTGTCGACCCCAAAGCCTGACGTTGTTCCTGACTCTGGCCTCGTTGCTTTGCTTATGTATTAGCAAATGCAGAGAGTGAGGAAGGAAGGTGGTTCCTGGTGGCAGTTGTATAATCCAGTTCGTTTAAGTTCCTCGGGAAATTCCATGACGGACTGACCTCTGGCTAGCGCGATGAGTAGGCTGCAGTTCATTGAAAAGCCCCAGGACCAGTGGAGGGAGGATCTGTGCCCCTGCAGAAATAGGCCTGGAGTAACTTCAGTATATAGTATATGTAATATAGCGTATATTATATAGGGGAAATGCAGAGTTGAAACAAAGCTAATTCCTGCTGCCTTCTTGCTTAACTTCTCAAAACTACGTGGAAGTCAGATGGCTGCCACATGAAAAGGTCTTTCACAAATACCTGGATACTGTGAATTTGTGAAGTGTTCAGGAGAAAGCAGGGGTCCCATCTAAAGCAAATGGCATTATAAATACTCCAAACTTTTGAGTTCGTTACATCTGCTACCAGTGGAACTGTGACTGATGAGTAATCCTAATACATCTCAGTCCAGCTGAATACCAAATTGAAAGGGCAGGCTCTGGCTGGCCCAGTGAGCTTGTTAGCAGAGCCCTGGAGGGCCTTCTCCCCACATTCAAATGTTTGTACTCAAAAGCTGTAGTGGCTAGGGTAAGCAAATCATTCTTTTCTTAAATTCACACTAAAGGGGCAAGATAGAACCCTTACCCCCACTGTGTTGTCTGAGCTGGCTAGCCCACTGGTTTCAAGCTGCTCTTACTCACTTCCTACCATTCCTGTACACGTTTGTGACTTGCTGCAGAAATGCCTACCTGCCACTTTGTATTAAACAGTGTTGATGTTCTGACTGTGGAAATAACACTTGTCTTCTCACTTGCATACTTTTAATTTAAAACTATTTAAGAAAACTGAGGTTCCATTTATTGCATATATTTTTCTAAAAATCAAATAAAATTACCTATGAAAATGAAAAAAAAAAAAAGCTTTCCTATGTGAACAATGCAAAGAAGTAGAGAAAAACAGTACAATGGGAAAGATAAGACACCTCTTCAAGAAAATCAGATACCAGGGGTACATTTCATGCGAACATGGGCACAATAAAAGATAGAGACAGTATGGGCCTAACAGAAGCAGAAGATATTAAGAAGCAGTGGCAAAAATACACAGAAGAACGATGCAAAAAAGGCCTTAATGACCCAGATAAGCATGGTCGTGTGATCACTCAGCTAGAGCCAGACATCCTGGAGTATGAAGTCAAGTGGTCCTTAGGAAGCATCACAGTAAACAAAGCTAGTGGAAGTGATGGAATTCAAAACAAGCTATTTCAAGTCCTAAAAGATGATGCTGTGAAAGTGCCACAATATGCCAGCAAATATAGAAAACTCAGCAGTTGCCACAGGACTGGAATAGGTCAGTTTTCATTCAAATCCCAAAGAAAGGCAATCTTAAAGAAGGTTCAATATCACACAATTATACTCATTTCACGTGCTAACAGAGTAATGCTCAAAATCCTTCAGGCTAGACTTCAAAAGTATGTGAACTGAGATCTTCCATATATTCAGGCTGGATTTAGAAAAGGCAGAGGAACCAGAGATCAAGGTGCTGACATCTGTTGGTTCATAGAATAAGCAAAGGAATTCCAGAGAAACATCTAATTCTGCTTCATTGGCTATGCTAAACCCTTTTACTGTGTGGATCACAACAAACTGTGGAAAATTCTTAAAGAAGTGGAAATATCAGACCACCTGACCTGCCTTCTGAGAATTCTGTATGCAAGTCAAGAAGCAACAGTTAGAACCGGATATGGAACAACAGACTGGTTCCAAATTGGGAAAGGAGTATGACAAGGCTGTATTTTGTCACCCTGCTTTTTAACTTATATGCAGAGTATATCATGTGAAATGCTGTACTGGATGTAGCACAAGCTGGAATTAAGATTGCTGGGAGAAATATCAATAACCTCAGATATGCAGATGACACCATTCTTATGGCAGAAAGTGAAGAGGAACTAAAGAGCCTCTTGATGAAAGTGAAAGAGGAGAGTGAAAAAGTTGGCTTAAAACTCAACATTCAGAAAACTAAGATCATGGCAGCTGGTCTCATCAATTCATGGGGCCAGACTGCCAATGCAGGAGATATAAGTGATGCAGGTTTTATCTCTGGCCTGGGAAGAACCCTGGAGCAGGGTATGGCAATCCACTCTAGTATTCTGCCTAGAGAATCCCATGGACAGAGGAGCTTGGCAGTCTACAGTCCATAGGGTCACAAGAGTCGGACATGACTTAGTGACTGAACCACCACCAGAAAATATAAAGAACCAAACAGACCTGAAAGATACATTAACTAAAGCTAAAAATATATTAGAAGGAATCAGCAGTAGATTAGATGATACATGAGAATGGACCTGTGAAATGGAAGACAGAGTAGTGCAAATCATCTTTGCTTTTCTTTCCTTAGCAAGAACAGAAGCAGATTTAAAATGAGGATCCTTTTTAAGTTATTTCTGGGAAAACATCCAGCATACAAACTTTCATATTTTAGGGCTCCTAGAAGAAGGAATAAGAAAAAAAAAAAAAAAAAGGCAGTTAATTCATTTGAAGGAGTAGCGGCTGAAAACTTCCTTAACTTGGGAAAGGAAATAGACACGCAGGTTTAAGAAGCCCATTGAGTTACAAATAAAACAAAGAGGTCCACGCCACTACACATTGTACTTAAAATGTCAAAGATAATGCATTATACTCACTTTTATTTCATCTTATGTTTATCATTTCACAATATATGTGGGAATATATGTCTATTATTTCACATGTCACTACTGCAGAGTCATAAATTTCTCTGCACAGTTTTCTATTATATTGATGTGTCTTAACTCTTTTAAACAGTTCCCTATTAATGGGCACTTAGGAAGTTTAAAACATTTTTCTTTGCAATCCCATGCCTACCAGGTTCCTCTGTCCATGGGATTTTATAGGCAATAGTACTGGAGTGGATTGCCATTTCCTTCTCCAGTGGATCTTCCCGACCCAGGGATCAAACCCAGGCCTCCTGCATCGTAGACAGACGCTTTACCATCTGAGCCACCAGGGAAGTCCTTATGTGTACAAACAATACTGCAATATGTACTTTTCTGAATTTAGTGTGCAAAGATTATTAATTTATTTCTTAATTTTTTCTGATAAATTTTCTTACAAATTTTCTTCCTTGGAGTGTGCACAAATTTTTCCTGAGACAGCAATGTACAAAGGTTCCTGATATCTAAAATATTGCAAATGGGGAGTACTATCAAATTTTACCTCCTGCATCGTAGACAGACGCTTTACCATCTGAGCCACCAGGGAAGTCCTTATGTGTACAAACAATACTGCAATATGTACTTTTCTGAATTTAGTGTGCAAAGATTATTAATTTATTTCTTAATTTTTTCTGATAAATTTTCTTACAAATTTTCTTCCTTGGAGTGTGCACAAATTTTTCCTGAGACAGCAATGTACAAAGGTTCCTGATATCTAAAATATTGCAAATGGGGAGTACTATCAAATTTTTGGATTTTCGCCTCATTAATAGGGGAAAATGATATTTCAGTGCAATTTTACTGTCCATCTCTGTTTCTAACAAGGTTGGACATCTTTAATTGTATGCATGGATAAATTGTTTCTGCCTTTTTGTGTGCTGCCTAGTCACATAATTTGCCCATTTGTTTATAAGGTTATTGATTTTATCCTTATTAACACTTGTAAAATCTTTACAGATTTGAAATATTTGATTTTGTTTGTGATACGACTGCAAATAATTTCCACAGAAAGTAATTTACCTTGTGATTGACTAATCAGAAATTCACTGTAATGTTATTGAAATCAATCTTTATTTTGTTGATTCAAGATTTTGAGCCATAGTTAGAAAGCATTTCTTATACCAAAACACTTATTATTTTACATTCCTAACATTTATATTATTAGCATTAACCTCTTGATTAGCTGGAATTTACCCTCAAATATAATATTCCAGTAAGGGTTCATTTATGCTGGGTTTTTTTTTTCTAAATTCAATGAGTTTTACAAACATTTTCATAGTTTTGGAAGTTGTGTGTGGTTCAGAGGAAGTCTGAGACTAAATAAGTTACCTTCTTTCCACCTCTGATATTGGACAATTTTTATTTTTGCTACTTCTATAATGATATGCCTTTATTTTTATAGAAATATAGAAAGTACAGCTTAATAGTCTTCATTATTTTAGTTGAGGGGAAGTAGTATTTCCTTGCTCAGTAAACACACACACACACATAAGTCTGAATTCAAGTTTGCATCAAGGCAGTGCTGCTGTTGGAGGGTCTAGGAAAGAATTCTTGTCCTCTTTTAGATTCTAGTGGCTTCAGACTTGCCTTGGCATTCCTTGGCTCATGGTTTCATCTTTCCAATTCCTGCCTCTACCTTCACATCACCTTCTTCTCTGTGTGTGGTTAGGGTAACCCAGATAGATTAAGGTAAACTCCTCCTGTTAACATCCTTAACTTCTCATATCTTTCACTGTATAAAGTCATATTGACAGATTCTGGAGATTAGAACTTATCTCTTTTGAAGACACCATTGAGCCTGCTACATAGAGCTTGTATTATATGCCAGCATCATTAGCTGTAAGGATGGGTTCAAATGGAAGAAAAACTACAAATGAATAAATTTTAAAATATCAGCTAGTGATCAGTGCATACAGATAATTAAAAGAAAATAATGTTATAGAGAGCTCTCAGGTAACTACTTTAAATTAACTGTTCTAGACAGAACTCATTGAGTTAGTAATATCTTAATAATATTAACAATCCGAATGACAAGAAAGGAGTTAAAAGTTCAAGTTTCTGGGGAATGAGGATCTCAGGCAAAGGAAGCAGCTGATATAAAGGCTCTAAAGCTAAAACTGTTTTACCAAAAAGAATATTAATTCTTTTTAGTTGATTAGCTTGCCATCTGAATTGATACATGGAAATCTCTATCTTAAAAATTAACATGTGCAAGGAAGAAGGTGTGCCTGTACTTACACAGCATTTCTAATGTCAGTCAATAAAAAGATATCTAAAAATAATAGAAAAAGAAAATCACAAAGCTAGAGCATAATAGATGACAACAAGCAGATATGCTTAGCAATGCAGACATGAACCAACTCAGACAGGGTAAAGGAGCTTGTAAATCAGGGTAAGATTTTATGAAGACCCATGCTTATGTCAGACTTCATCTTATATCACATTTATCTTTCTTAACATATTATACAGTACTACGCTTTTCATTAATATTTGCTACAATCTGATTTCCTTAAACAAATTAGCTTATTCCTAGCCCCTGATTTGCTACGTGTTGAGATGAATTTTTGCAGAAATAATTTATTTCTAATTACTGTCACCTGAAGCACTAATATTAGCATAAACTGTGAAGTATCTGATTCCAGTCATAATTGTAAAATTGATTGACTCATGTTCCATGTGTCAAATTCATTTTAGTTGATTAGCTTGCTATTTGAATTGATAAATGGAAATCTCTGTCTTAAAGATTAACATGTGCAAGGAAGAAGATTTGCCCGTACTTACACAGCATTTATAATGAGTCAGTCAACAAAAAGATGTCTAAAAAAATAACTGATGATAAACAGAATTTCCAAGGGTCACTGTCACTTTGTGTTATATGGGCTTATTTTTTAAATAAGGATTGGCTTTTCGCACTGTTTTCTCTTTGCATTGCAATTTAGATAGGGTTGCTTAAAGAACTCTCCTACGCCATCTTATAGTGCTTCTTGATGTGAAATTCCCAAGAGCTAAAATTATTGCATCTCATGAAACACTTTTCTGAAATATAAGCATCTTAGACAGGTAACATATTAACCAGTGAGTGTATCATCAATTAATCAGAAATTAGTAAGCCAGTCAGCTACATGCCTGACAGAATTAGCAAATCAGCAGCTCTTGGCAGAATCTGGCTGCAGTCTTTTTTTGACTGGCTAGTAGAAACACATTTGAACAAAATTTGAGTTTAAAGACTTTAAATAGGCAAGCTTCTGACCATTCTCCAGTGGCCCTCTGATCCTCTATCTTCTTCCTGCTGCACTCAGATCACATATTCATCTTATTTCTCAGCATCTGAGTTTGTGACCTGTGCCATAGCACCAATATGCTAATGGAAGGAGAGGAGACACCACCTCAAGCTTGTGCGGCTGTGCAGTTGAAGGGGACAGGCCAGATATTATGAGGGTATGTTTCCAAGTCATCTTTCATAAAATATGCTCTCTTGATACTCTCATCCTATGCTGATGACTCCCACTGTATATGCATGCTCTCTTCTGAAATTTACTCCCATCCATCTATCTCTTGTACTTACATTTACATTTTACAAGCATTTCCAAAATCCCACTCTCAAACCTGCCTCCCCTCCTATGTTTACTATTCTAGTTAAAAAGTAAACATTGCTTTACTGTGAGTCCCTTGAGGGGAAGGATACCCCTCTCATTTCTAGGCATAAGACCTAAATTTGGAAATAATGGAAATTTCATTTTTTTTCCTAACTTTTATTTTTGAAGATAGTTGACTCATAATAAGTTACAAAAATAGTAGAATTTTCATACAATTTTTACCCATCTTCCCCTGTGATAACATCTTAGTTGGCCAAAACACATTTTTGAATCCTAGATATGACATTGGTATAACACTATTAACTAAACTAAAAACTTCATGTACAATTCAGCATTTTCTACATACTCTCATTTTTCCTATTTTCTAGAGTGCAGTGAAATGAAATTGTATCACATGAACAAATTTATCTAACAGCCACCGTAACCATGACACAAATCTGTTTCATGGCCAGAAAGAAATTTTCTTTTGCTTACTCTTTGTAATCATTTC
>SJYC01101967.1:0-11231 GCA_006408675.1 Madoqua kirkii
AAAATACAGTGTTTGGAGGAAAAAGAAGAAACATCTACAATATGCATATTTTATGCTATATTGTGTTTGGAATAATATAAAGAAAATACATGTCACAGATACTTGAGAATATCACCTATGCATAAAGAGAGGAGAGTCAACTGGGAAAATGATGATATGCCTTAAACTAAAGAATATTATTAGCACAATCCTCTGTATCCAAGAGTCAAAAGAAAAAAAAAAAAAAAAACTCCGTTAAGTAAATAAGTAAATGCAGTCTATGATAAAAGAAAACAATAATTACAGTAAAATATGATAAATTAGGTAATATATAAAAGAAAATCCTCTATAAAAGTATAGATACAAGAGATAACATATAAGGAAGCCAATAAAGCTTTCTGAATAAATTGTTAATTGGTTGTTGCAGGTTGAGTTCACCAAGATGAAATGTTCAGGGAGAACATTCAGAATGAAGGAACAGACTATTAGAAGAGTCAAAATGTGAAAGAATGATATGTTTTTTAATTAGTTGTGATGAAATAACATATTTGTTGTTTTTTTTAATATATAATATTTTTCTCAGAATATGATAAAATAAAATTTAGATTAAGCTATTTTTCATTAATCTTAATAAAATGAGGCCAATATTTTCTATAAAAAAGATAGATCCACATATAATTTAATTTCAACAATCAACTCTAAAGTTATTATTCTTTGTAAAATACAAATCAAATTATCTCTCCATTAATTTTTCATAATGAAAGTTTACTTTCACATCTCAATGATGCCATGTTGTATAGCAGATGCTTTCAAAGACTGAAAACTATTACCACTTGTGAATCTTCATTTTCTACCTCAACCATTCACTTAAGAAATTTAAACCACAACATTTTCAGATAAATAAAATGCCTTGCCTTTGCCTCTCTGGCATACGAATACTCAGTATTTCCAGTGTGCTTGTTCCTGTTGCTATTGGTTTTTCCCTTTATATCCTTACTGGTTTTAATTCCTAGACTGTTTTATTCTACCTCTTCTGACTTTCAAATTCATACATCAAGCCAGACCTCTCTTCCAGACCCTCAGATCCCAGCTCTTCTCTGTGTAGCTTCACCTACCAAACACATGAGCTTCTGTTTATAACTGCACAAATTAAACATTACCTCTTAACATTTTCTAATTGTATTCGCTATTGCAGATAATTTTATCTGGTCAAAAACCTTAGAGCCCTCCATTCACACTTTCCATTCAATCTGTCAACACACGCAGCATACGTTGGCTGTTAATTACTTGTTCATTCAGTCCTTTTTCTCTCCGTCTTTATTAAGCCCCTCTCCAGGTCAAACCCTCATTATCTATCAGTTGGAGAGAGGAATTAAGTGCTTACCTTGCTTTTCATTGTCCTCTCAGACCTGTCTTCAGTGAGTCTTCAGGATGAGCTCTCTGAGAAACAGTCTGACTTTATCATTCAGCTCTTCAGCTCTCTTCAACTCCTGAGAAATGCCACTCAAGATCATTCAATCATTCAAGTCTTTCACCTGCAGAATAATACAACTGATTAAAGCAACGGCCTTCAAAATTTTATGTTGTACAGATCTGTTAGTAAGTATCTTAAACATAAGCTCATAAGTATATATTTATTTATAATTATATGCACATAATTGCTAATATTCCTCCCGGCTGCTGCCCCTGAGTTTGGGAGTGGGGTAGCTCCTCTCAATCACTCCTACGCCGTTGCATCTGAAAGAGATGGGAATACTAGACCACCTGACCTGCCTCTTAGGAAACCTGTATGCAAGTCAGGAAGCAACAGTTAGAACTGAACATGGAACAATAGACTGGTTCAAATAAGAAAAGGAGTACGTCAAGGCCGTATATTGTCACCCTGCTTATTTAACTTCTAAGCAGAGTACATCATGAGAAATGCTGGGCTTGAGGAAGCACAAGCTGGAATCAAGGTTGCCAGGAGAAATATCAATCACCTCAGGTATGCAGATAATACCACCCTTATGGCAGAAAGTGAAGAAGAACTAGAGAGCCTCTTGAAAGTAAAAGAGGAGAGTGAAAAAGCTGAGTTAAAGCTCAACATCCAGAAAACTGAGATCATGGCACCTGGTCCTATCACTTCATGACAAATAGGTGGGGAAATAGTGGCTGACTTTATTTTGGGGGCTCCAAAATCACTGCAGATGGTGACTGCAGCCATAAAATTAAATGATGCTTACTCCTTGGAAGAAAAGTTATGACCAACCTAGACAGCATATTAAAAAGCAGAAACATTACTTTGTCAACAAAGGTCAGTCTAGTCAAGGCTATGGTTTTTCCAGTAGTCATGTATAGATGTGACAGTTGGACTATAAGCTGAGTGCAGAAGAATTGATGCTTTTGAACTGTGGTGTTGGAGAAGACTGTTTAGAGTCTGGTGGATTGCAAAGAGATCCAACCTGTCCATCCTAAAGAAGATCAGTCCTGGGTGTTCATTGGAAGGACTGATGTTGAAGCTGAAACTCCAATATTCTGGCCACCTGATGCAAAGAGCTGACTCATTTGAAAAGGCCCTGATGCTGGGAGGGATTGAGGGCAGGAGGAGAAGGGGATGACCGAGGATGAGATAGTTGGATGGCATCAATGACTCAATGGACATGAGTGTGGATAAACTCTGGGAGGTGGTGATGGACAAGGAGGCCTGGCGTGCTGCAGTTCATGGGGTCACAAAGAGTTGGACATGACTGAGTGACTGAACTGAACTGAACTGAACTGAATTGCTAATGTTATTCATATTGCAGAATATTCACCAAAATGTGAGATTAAATGAACAGAAATAGAAGCATGGCTATTTTTCTGGCACTGGCCTTCACATTATGTACTCCTGAGGAGTTTGTGAACCCACTTTGGTGACCTCTGAATTAAATAGTTTTATTAATAAAACCAAGGACACAGTTTTGATAGCTGTTTCTACTAGATAATACCCTTTTATATATAGCAACAGACTCTGTCCTTCATCTGTGTCAGGCATGTTCAAAACGTGCAATTGAATCAGAGTACCTTGGGATTTGGAAAATTTTTAATGGTCCAACCATATTACCTTCAAAATGTAATATGGAAGAGCACAAGATCAGTGGAAATTTATGTCCACAAGTAAAAATCAGGTAATGCACAGTGCCTCAGGAATGCGTGCATCATCTTCATACATGAATCATTACACAGTGACTCTAAACTAACTTTAAGCCCTTAATGTCTTTCCTTAAAAACTCTCCCCTTTAGCTAGCTATTTAACTTACTTTTTTCAAGTGTATCTGATGCTTTCTCCTGGCTTAAAACTTTCCCTTGAACCAATTATTACCTGGAAACTTTTTCTCTCTCACTTTTCTGACTATGTGAGTACTGATATACCATTATATAATATCTCTCATCCTTCCCTGATTACATCATTATGTTCTTTCTCTTCTCTGAGTTTCTGTCCAGCTGTCTACTGGACAATGTATCTTTGTCTTATCTCAGGTTGCCATGAAAATAATACCATTAACTGAGTAACATAGCAGCAGAAATTTATTTACCCATAGTTATAGAGGCTGGAAGCCCCAAATCAGGATTCCAGCACGGCTGAATCTGATGATGGCTCTTTGCTGGTCAGCGTTTCACTGTGTCCTCACATGGCAGGGAGAAAGAAAGTGCTTAAGGGTTCTTCTTATATGGGAACTAATTCCAAATTGGGAATTGAGGCTTTAACACACATATTTTGAGAGAACACAATTTAGTCCAAACCATTCCACCTCTGTCCTATCCAAATTAACTTGTTCCAGAGTCTTAACTTGTTCCAACTTTAACTCTAAAGTTTAAATCCAAACTATCATCTAAATATATCATCTCAGTTGGATAAGGGTGAAACTGTAGGTGTTGTTTACCTTCAGGCAAAACTCCCCTTCACCTACGAACCTGTGAAAACAGATAAGTTATGTTCTTCCAAAATACAACAGTGAGACAGACATCAGAATGTCTATACTTTTGAGAGAGTTCACCCTTCCATAGGTTGATAAGGAGTCCAGGGACCTCGAAGAGGAAGGGGTCTAGGGACCTCAAGAAGGAGACAGGGGTCTGGGATTCACAAGGAAGAGAAAAGGACAAGCATTTTTTTCCTAGTCGCTTTGTCTTAGTCAGTATAACAATGTATCTTTCTCAAAGACATGTTTCTCCTAAACAAGAATCTTTTGACTAATCTTGTTATCTTAAGACTTATATTGTGGGAGTGGGTCTGGTAAGACCTTTCTATTGTTAGTTCCAAACTTGTTAATTTGAAGTGGGTCTGATAAAAGTATATAAGGCCTTGCTAAGACTAGCTAGGGGGGCACTTTCTGTCCTTCTTCTAATGTCTGTGTCAGAAGCTTTATTTGTCCCCTTTTCACTTCTGTAAAACTCTACTACACAAAAGCTCTTGAGTGATCAAGTCTGGAACCGGGTCCCAAAGCTAAATCTTCTTTGGAGATCACGAATCTGACATGGTTCACTGTAAGCTATCACTTTCCCATTTCAAAAGAGAGAAGTAAGAAGGAAAAGGGAGGGTAATGGGTCCTAAGCAAGTCCAAAATTTAGCAAGACAAGTTCCACTGGATCTTAGAACTCAAGAATAATCCTCTTTGGATCCATGTCCCGTATTTCAGGCCCACTGAGCCATGTCACCGTCAAGTCTCTGCTTGAAGTCCTGACGCCACCGCTTGGCAGGAAGATCCTATAGGTTTTCAGTTAATTGAATGAGGTTCACCTACATTAGTGAGGGCAACCTGTTGTACTCAGAGTACTAATTAAAATGTTACATCATCCTCAACCAAACTCACAGACATACCTAGAATAAAGGCTGACCAAATTTCTAGATACTCTATGGCCCACTCAATTTGGCACTGAAATTTGCCATCACACACCTGATGCCCCAAGTGACTTGTGATTGGATACAGTTGCACATTAGAAGGTCATAGCTTCAGGTGGGAGGCAGAAGGGAGGTTCAAGAGGAAGGGGATGTACGAATACCTAAGGCTGATCCATGCTGATGTATAGCAGAACCAACACAATACTGTAAAGCAACTATCCTTCTTAAAAGTAATATTTTAAAAAAAGAAGGTCATAGTTTCTGCTGAAGATGGATGAGAAGCTCCAGCATATAAGGCTCTTGAGTCTTTCCCAGTCCACTCTGAATAATATTCTTCACTCAGTAATATGTTTCACTGAGGCTTATGACACTGGTCATTAGTTCAAATTCTAACTTTTCCCATCGATTGTCATTCTCCGCTTCATCCTTCAGAACCTCAGCTTTGGCTTTTCTCCCCTCTCTGTTCCTCTGGCAGCCCTAGAACTTGCATCTAGTTAGGTCCATGTCAGTTGTTCACTGATGAAGCTCCTACCTCTTAAGCACTGGCCCCTTTGGTGATTACACTGTGAATGCAATGTTGAACAGCACTGCGTTGCTAGAAGATTTGCTATTTAACTAATCCATTACTTTTTCTTTCCAGGATTATAGAGATCATCATATTTTATGTCTTCCCCCCACAACTATACTATACTGTTGTGGTCTATAAAATGCCAGATAGTGATGCCTGATTTTACACCTCAAGTATTTCCCACTATGTACACTATTTTCCACCCTTTCTACCACTAATATAACTTAGTCTTTTAATATCTGGGAAGCTGCCTCCAAAGGCAGATCATTATGTCCAAGATTTCATTCTCAGTTTTGAATGACCAGAAATTCTATTTTACCAAGAACTGAGAATTAATAAGTCTCTCTGGGATAAATTCAAGCTAAGCAAGCTCACGGGAAAGGATGTGTGTAATCAGAATTATATTATATTCATTTATAATTTAAAAAACACTTCTTTCAAGTAGACTAAATGTCTACATTTAATGGTTAGTATGGTCTATCTCTGTGGAACAGCTACATGGATAGTCAAAATAAAATCTGAAGTTTGCTTGATGAGTGTACAATCTAAACACCCAGAAATAGACCATCTAGCACTGTCCTCCTCAAAGATATTTATAGATGTAGTCTCCTGTTCTGGTGATAGATATTCTTTGGAGTATAAATACTCATACTTTTGAGCAGCAATACTCTTTCCATGGATAATAACATGGTAGAATGATCAAATAACCTCTTATAAATGTCTTTTATTTTATATCCTCTTTTGTTTACATATTTCTTTCTTTAAGGTTAATACAATATGTTGGGCTGCAATATGTTTTTAATTAATTTGAATGAGATCTCATTTTATTGTAACTTTACTATTGCCAAAGTCAAAATAGCACTAGAAATGGGGTGCTTTAAATGATAATGGTGAGTATCACAGTAAGACAAAAATCTGTGGACCATTTCTTATTTTATAGGTGGGATTTCACATAGTTTATTTTGTTTTTAATTTGTTTACAAAACTTACTATAATTAACAGTTTGAGTTTATATTCACTAGCAACACATTATTTTTGAACTCTTAATTAAAAGATACTTTAAATGCAAAACCAAAGAATTGTAAGTTTGTATTCTCTTATAAGTTTTGTTGCTTACATGAAGAACTTTCTTGAAAAAATAGACAACTGTATTCATAAAGATGACTGTAGATATTTCTGTGGATAGAACTAGGACTTTTGCTTGAATATGTGTCTTCCTCTACTCCAGGATATGAAGCTTGAATGAAGAAACCTCCTGCCAAAGTTCTAGAGACACAGAGTATGGAAGTGTTGGTTTGGCCCTATAATATATATATATATGGCAGTTCAACAAAGTTAGTTAAACATTACCCACAAAATAAGCAAGCTTAATAGAGTCTCTGTGAGCATATCTTTAGAATATTGTCACAAAAAAATTCCTCAATTATATTTGATATTCTAAACTAATTTAATTTTGGAATACATCTGCCCCAAATGATAATTTAAATGAGGATGACCTTGAGCCATCCTTCCTGAAGTTAGAAAATAGGTCAAATTGTCTATTGAATTGGCTCCAATTAAAGTTGGGTCATGACAGCAACTTAAAGATCCAGACGCTCATCAAGAACAAACCATGGCAAGACTCATTACTTAAGTATCCACTGAAGTGTTGTTATTCAAGAAATTCAAAGAGGAATGGTTTTACATTTTTAGATTCCAAAGGGCAGATGTCTGGGGCTACAATAAGTGAAGAATTAATTCGATGAAGACTTATCATCATTATGGCCTCATTCCTACCATCTGGTCAAGATTGTCTTCAACAAATCTAATCTTCACAAAGAGACATCAATTACTGCGACCAGTGGTTGAGAGGGAATTTGAAGGGTAGAAGACCATTTCCTAAATGGGAGTATGTGATATGTTCTTATCTATGTGAAATGCCATTCTCTTCTTTCAACCAACTCTCTTTGCTTCCTCCCTGCATCATTCACTCAGTTTAGCAGACACTCATTGTGTGCTTACTGTGTGTTATCTCAGACAGTACATACATAGCAGTGCACTTAAGGTTTCAGTTTTACTTTATTGATATCTGCTCAACTCTTTAAAAAAAAAAAACTTCTTAGGGTATAAATGATTTATAATGTGTGAGTTTCTGCTATACAGCCAAGTATATTAGTAAGTTGAGAATTTGTGTAATCTTCTAGATTATCAACTTGAAAAATTTTCCGATTAGTTCTGTGGGAAGACTTGAAAATTATTTTTAATCCAAAACTACCATCCCAGTGCCCTGTAATCAGGCTAGGGGATCCGTACAAAAGGTTCCATAATTATTATCTTCTGTTGAGGACAGGCATAAATGCTGTACGTATCTCTTCTCATAGTTTGTCATAATTTATTAAGTGCTACTAAGGTGATGAGACATGCATAAATTAAGCATAGCAATACAAGTTTGTTTCAAAGAAATAAATAAAATGTCTTTTTTTTTTAATTAAAAAAAGGTTTAAATTTTTAAGTACATGAACAGGATATGGGATTTCTCTACTTTACTTTCATATACATACTTGTATGAGGCCTAGAAATTGCTATAAAATACTGAAAACTGGAAAACTAAAAATAGAAAACATTTTTTTTTAATCACAGAATAATGATTTTATGCTTCTGTTTATTTAAGAGAAAGAAGGTGAAGTGGAAGCAAGCTTTCCTACAATTTCCTTCTAACTTCTATTTGCTCTTTTAAAAGAAATGCTAAAAATAGATAGAGTCATAGTAATAAATCTCTTCAAGAAAGAAATGTACACACAACAATACCGTTGCTCCTGAATTGTTCAGTAAGAATTGAGAGGGGATATAGACACTTAACTTCAACATGATTGCAAACATGTTACATGGTAAAAGAAATTTGTTTGCTTATTTATTTATATTAAATAAGATCACAAAATGAAACATGAATGATTTTATAGCAATTTCTAGGCCTCATACAAGTATGTATATGAAAGTAAAGTAGAGAATGCCCCATATCCTTTTCATGGGCCTAAAAATTTAATCCTTTTTTTATTTTTTAAAAAAAGGCATTTTATTTATTTCTTTGAAACAAGCTTGTATTGCTATGCTTAATTTATGCATGTCTCATCACCTTAGTAGCACTTAATAAATTATGACAAACGATGAGAAGAGATACGTACAGCATTTATGCCTGCCCTCAACAGAAGATAATAATTATGGAACCTTTTGTATGGATCCCCTAGCCTGATTACACAGCAGTGGGATGGTAGTTTTGGATTAAAAATAATTTTCAAGTTTCCCCACAGAACTAATTGGAAAATTTTTCAAGTTGATAATCTAGATGATTAGACAAATTCTCAGCTTTAACTTGCAGCCATTACCTTGGTAAATTTACAAGATAAACAGAAAAAAACAAAATTTTGGTGTAATTCAGCTTATTAAAACTTACTTTTCCTTAACAGTAACATGCTGGACCTCAATTTTCGTTTAGTCATTGTCTTCAAAAACGAGCATGCAAAGGCCTCATGCGGTGATAAGAACAAAGCAAAAAAAAGGTATGACTAATGGATAAGATTCTTAACACATCCAATTTCCTCTCACTGCCTCCTTCTTTTTCTCTGTGCTAGCCATCTGAGTACAAGAGTGGCTATATTTAATAATTGCAGTTTGGGATAGATGATGGTGTTCTTTTAAAATCTTGAACTCATGAGTCCTTTAAAAATGAAAGGATAACTTGAAAACTTGAGGGAATTTAGGTAGTTGGGAAATAAATAATATTAAGCAGACTGATGAGGGGGAGCATATCATTTGAATCTTTGACTGAGGTCGTTTTAGCTTGCTAAACTGAAAGCTGTACAGATTAGCACCATATTTATCCACTCAGAAAGTTAACATTAACATGGATGCCCCTTAAACAACCCAAAGGGAAACTAAGAATTAATCAGATATAAGCTTTAGCTAGCAGATCCTTTTTACAGTAGTATATTTAGTTCTTGGTGTTACTGGAAAGAAATTTCTTTTTAAAAATAAGAAACTGAGTTCATTCTATCCTACTGGCCCTAGTCAATAAATTAATTGAGCTATAAAGTACCGGAATCCATTCCAAACTAAATTATATTTAAAAAATTAGGATGTAATAAAAGAAAATTTCCAATCTTGCACTGCCAGAGAACATTAGAAATATACATTCCTCCATAATTCTCCAAATATTTTAAGTACTTCCTTTTTATTATTTTGGAGAAGGAAATGGGAAACCACTCCAGTGTCCTTGCCTGGAAAACCTCATGGACAGAGGAGCCTGGTGGGCTGCAGGCCATGGGGTCACAAAAAGCCAGGCAGGAATGAGTGACTAACACTTACTTTTATTATTTTACAACAAGTAGCTCAGTTTGAATTTATCAGTTGGTATTTGATGGGTGCTGATGTCCCTTGTGGCACATGACAATTTAAAAGTTGAGAGACCTATTTCCAAAGCCTCATCCATATTTCTGAAAATACCATAAAATATTAAGATACTGAAAACCGAGTCACCATAGAAATACATAAATAACAGAGAGAAAGAGAAAGGGACAGAAAAATGGGGTATGATTGAGAAACCAGACCATAAAGGATATAATGTTGAGCCCACAAGCTATGGTTTCAGGAAGGGATGATGTTGCTGAAAAGTTGAATTTATAGAAAAAACACACAGCCTAATACTTCCCCTCACTCTCCTCTTTAGAAAAAAGACAAGCTATCTGAATTTTTGTTTATTTTCTCTTTTGTTGGGCTATCGGCCAAATATCACAAATTCCTGCTTTTCTAAACAATATTCTATAGATTCTCAAATTTAAATAGCAAGCACACAGTCAGTTCAGTTCAGTTCAGTCGTTCAGTCGTGTACAACTCTTTGCAATCCCATGAATCACAGCATGCAAGGCCTCCCTGTCCATTACCAACTCCCAGAGTTCACTCAGAGTCAAGTCCATTGAGTTAGTGATGCCATCCAGCCACATCATCCTGTGTCGTCCCCTTCTCCTCCTGCCCCCAACCCCTCCCAGCATCAGAGTCTTTTCCAATAAGCCAGCTCTTCCCATGAGGTGGCCAAAGTACTGGAGTTTCGGCGTCAGCATCATTCATTTCAAAATCCCATGGCTGATCTCTTTCAGAATGGACTGGTTGGATCTCCTTCCAGTCCAAGGGACGCGCAGGAGTCTTCTTCAACACCACAGTTCAAAAGCATCAATTCTTCAGTGCTCAGCCCTCTTCATAGTCCAACTCTCACATCCATACATGACCATAGGAAAAACCATAGCCTTGACTAGACAGACCTTAATCGGCAAAGTAATGTCTCTGCTTTTCAATATGATACCTAGGTTGGTCATAACTTTTCTTCCAAGGAGTAAGCATGTTTTAATTTCATGGCTGCAGTCACCATCTGCAGTGATTCTGAAGCCCCCAAAACAAAGTCTGACACTGTTTCCCCACTTATTTTCCATGAAGTGATGGGACCAGATGCCATGATCTTCGTTTTCTGAATGTTGAGCTTTAAACCAACTTTTTCACTCTCCTCTTTCACTTTCATGAAGAGGCTTTTTAGTTCCTCTTCACTTTCTGCCATAAGGGTGGTGTCATCTGCATATCTGAGGTTATTGCTATTTCTCCTGGCAATCTTGATTCCAGCTTGTGCTTCTTCCAGCCCAGCATTTGTCATGATGTACTCTGCATAGAAGTTAAACAAGCAGGGTGACAATATACAGCCTTGATGTCCTCCTTTTCCTATTTGGAACCAGTCTGTTGTTCCATGTCCAGTTCTAACTGTTGCTTCCTGACCTGTATACAGATTTCTCAGGAGGCAGGTCAGGG